>LJSK01000014.1:41965-66943 GCA_001299535.1 Leptomonas seymouri
AAAAAAAAAAAAAAAAACGTGCGATGGCGACGAGAACCGAGAACGGGAGCGGTGCAAGCAAAAGGGGAGGTGGGGAGGTTCTTCGCAAACGGCGATGCGAGCACTCGTACAACACGCCAACATGCGCTACACTAACACCATGATTTTTGCTTCTTCCATCCTTCCGCTAAATTTGAGCTGCTTTAGTGTGCGTACCCCACCAGGTAGCAGATGCTCTGCGGCATTGAAAAACTTGTACTAGTGGACGACTCATCATAGTAGCCGCAGCCAATGTAGAAGATCGGGTTGAGCAAAGAAGCATTCGATGTAACCACACACGCCAGTGTTGTAACGGCCTCTTCAAAGATTGCATTTTGCTCCTCTAGAAAGAAAGAGAACAAGAAGGGCTTCGACGGCGCAAGGATGAGCGGAGGAAAAAACTCTCTCGGTGATCATCACCTTCGTCAAAATCAGTAATCGAACGCCGCGACACGCGTCATCACAAGCATCCCAACATGCACTTTCAAGCGTCCCTATCTGTACGTCATCTCAGTATACAAAGACAGCACACTCAACTTACTTCACATGTTACCACAGCGAGCCATGTAAGAGGCAAATGAGAACGTACGCCGGTACGTAAACAGTCAGAGGGATCTGCACGTAATCGTCGTGTTGCGGCGAAAGATGGGTCCCGCTTGGTCGCACAAACAGCCAGCACCCGATAAAAAATAGCGCATGTGCAAGCCCAAGAGTGATCAGCCAATCTGCATCCACCACCGATAGCGTGAAAGCCGCCATCCACACTCCGTACGAGATGAGGGCCACGCGGTGCTTGCTAAGAGCTGGCCAGATGTGTGCCACAGTGTCAGCCACCATAAAGGTGGACATAAACGTCAGCAGCACGATCCCTAAAAAGTAGAGCATTACCGATGCGCTGCAGATCACTATGCTTCCCTCCATTACGTGGAAGATAAGAAACGCAAATACGTGTGAAGTGCAGAGAAGAAAAGTTCGATGATGATGTGACGTGGCGCGAGGTGGGGGGGGGAGGCTTCACAAGAACGCACATTTGCGCATTGTAATCATGATAGCACGAAGCGAGGGCAAACCCATAACTGTGTCGTCTGACGACAGGTGACCCAAGACTCGCCGTTCGAAACGCTGCCTCTTATTCTTCTGCCAGTGCGGCTACAGCTACCATGTTCGGTGCGCATGAGATCTAGTTTTTGTTTTCAGCTGACTATACCGTTAATCACCCTGTTCTCGTCGTCGTCTTCAATGGCTAACTCTTTCACTGTGTTGAAGATGAAAGTGGGTGCTGCACATCCACTTCACGTATGTGACCAATAAAGCAATAAAAAGCAAACATGCTCAAAAGGTAAAGAAAACCCAATGCTCCAGCGACCGGCTTCCATGCACGTACTTGCAAGCGCATTAGTTTGTCAGCGCAGCTCTTTGAGCGCCTTCGCCTCGTCGGCAGGTGTCCACCGCTGGTTACGATCAAAGGCGCTTTTTGCTACGTTCATCACGCCAACAAACGCCTTCCGGCGCTGAATGTTATCCTCGTCCCGGGCATCCTGCTCTGCACGCATGTACGACGCGTAGAGGCGCATGTAGTGCAGCGCTTCACCTTGCATGCGCGTCTGCCACGCAGCCGCGACAGTGAAAATAACGACCCAGAGAAGAAAAGACACTTTACGGCACTTGCGCTTGTATTCGATGTCCACCTCTCGAAGTAGATACGGCGCGAGTTGCGGATCACGGCGAGCGTATAGGTCGAGGTGCTTCATGTAGGGCGAGCCCTTTGTGCTATGCTGCAACATGCTCCAGCGACGACTACATTGCAGCGCTACTCCACATGAAGACACCGCGGCAGCGGTGCAGCTTGTTTGCAAACGCTTCATGAGTACGTAATGCAGCTAGAAAATCAAAGCATCAAGCTCAAATGGCACTGGAGAGGAGAAACAAGCAAAGAAATATATATATATATATATATGTTTGTGTGTGTCAGAAAGCGAATAGATAAAGAAGTGGCGCCGCAAGAAAGAAGACAAGATAAGGATGTGTGCGTGGGGAAGAAGAAAAACGGGGCAAGCTGCAACAGGGCAACAAAGACTACTTGAGGCGATTAGGGCAGCAATGGCTCGTTCACACGTTAACGTGCTGAAGTGGCAACCAGAGCAGGTAATGGCAACGGAATAAAGAGAAGAAAGGCGATGCAGAAACAACCGTAGCAGTGCCCTACGAAAAGTCTCCTTTTCCACTAAGACAACAGACTGCTGTTGCTGTTTTGAAGTGATGCTTCTTCTATTAATCGTTAACAGAATCATTACGAAAAACAAAAACCTGAGTTGCTAGGTGGGACGAGATTGCAACCTATTCCCGCGCGCGCTTTGCCCCCGCGCCGGAAGTATTGAGCTTCTTCAGTTTCTCAAAGATAGCCTGCTGGGTCGACGCTGCTTTAGGCTGCGTCGAATTTGCAAAGCGCACTTTTGCTGCCGTAAGCAGCTTCGTCTGCGGCTTCCCAAGCTGCTTTTCAAGTGTCTTAGCATAGCTCGGTTTGGCCATTAACGCTGCAAGCAAGTGCTGCGGCGCAGCCTTGCGAGATTGCATGCGATCAGCGATGTCAGATTCTTGGGTGATGACGGTAGCCACCAGCTTGCTCCCCACCTTTTCGTCATCCGTGTGCTCCAGAAGCTGCGCCACGATCTGCATGTAGACATCCCGTTGGCACAGCTCGTGAAGATTTGGCCACTGAGCCAGGGCCGCAGCAAGCTTGTTCGTCAACGGTACTGGTGCACTTGCGGCAAGCACAGCAAGGATGCTTTCGCGCGGATGCACCTTAGAAGTAGCCTTTAGACTCCCGGCGAGCGACTTCCACACGAAGTCTGTTGTGACATCCGTCGGTGTCTCGAAAAGAATGCGGCAGAACTCTTCAGCACCAGCAGCTCGCAGGGCATCCTGACAAGATTCCGCAAGAGCCTTTTGGGAGTCTGTCGATGTCGCAATCGACTGGGCGAGAGAGGGGTCTACCACCATGAACCGAGCAGCAGCAGGGAGAACGAAAAGCGAGGAAAAAAGTGTCTGCCTTTTAGCGGACCGTAACGCTTCCAGAATTGCTGTGCAGGATTCGCCTGTACAGTCTTCACGGTACACCAGTCGCTCCAACAGACGCGACAACGGCTTCATTAACTCCCTCTTCGGCGCTGCGGTAAACGACCACACGTCTTTATCGGCTGCTATAAGCTTGCTGGCAATCTGTTCCACTGTGGCGGGAGTGCCATAGCGCACCAGTGCAGTCAAAATCGAAATACCGTGCGTGTTCTGCAGCATGTCAGGTACGAAGTTGCTTACAGCCGCGCAGAGCTGCTTCTGTGGACCACGAATTGTGGCGGTAGAAAGCACATGCGTCACATTTTTAGCTGAGACGGGAGAGTAGAAGCATTCGACCCCGGCAGCTTCGATTGTTTCCACCCACTTGCGTGCGTCAATGGAAAGCGTAGCCGCAGTGGACATTTCCTTTTTTGCGTCGAAAGCAGAAGAAATTACACAGTATCTTTTTGGCTCAACCCTAAACCCCTAACTAAGCTAAACAGAGAACTCCAGTCCAACCGCAATGAGAGGAAGACAAGAAGGGAGAAAACAAGAGAAAAATGCTTTAAAGCAGGAAGCGAAAGAGAGAGAAAAAAGTAACGATTTGTCGAATGCAGCGACAAGATGTAAAGATGCTGCACCACCATTCGCAATAATTCCTGAAAGACTATCAGCATTTAATAGCCATCAACAGCCTTACTCTTCCAATTACTCTCAAGCAAAGGGCAAAGGTACTGAGTAGCATTTGCTTATTTTCAAATTGATAAAAAAAAGAGAAACGTAGTCTTCTCTTGTTGCCATTTCTATTGTCAAGCACAAGAAAAATACATACAGCAAAAAGCAATAGCAACACACTTAAAGGCCATGGTTGGTTTACTTGCTTGGTGAGCAGTTCAAGGCTTCACTAGCACTTCTTAAAGTCAATCCCGCATGCAGCAAATGCAATGATGAGTGCAAGGATGCCTAGGAAAATAACAACTCCAATAATAATTTTTATATTGTGTATAAGGATGGCACGTTTCAGGGAGCGCGCGTTTGAGTGAAACCCTTGTGCCTCTTCCTGCAGTAACTCCGTCCGGTCGCATAGGTTGTCAATCCTCTCCCCTCTTTCCAAAATGCTGTCTAAGTTCTGTAGCATCACTTCGCGGGCCGTGTTCAGCTGATCCTTGATGCGATCAATCTTGTCGGTGTGAGGATCCTCATTAAACACCTTGCGGGAAGAAGCTAAAGTCGAGGAGAATGGCTGGCACTTTGCTTGTGTCAAGTCTGAGTGTCGCGGATAGCGATCTGCACTACCGGCAAAAGTCACCTTGAACGTGTCTTTCACCTGAATGAGAAACCCGAAGACAACGCGGTTCTCGTACTGGCCGGACGTTGAGCAGGCATACACTATCTCATTCTCGACTAGGAAATGGAAAACTTGCTGCTCGTACTGATAACTCACTTTAGAGTCATGGCGAGGGAGCAAATAAAGCATCTTTTGGAGGGCTGAACGCATCGACTGGGATACGTTGTCCTCCGAGACTATGTTCCTCTCGAAGGCAACGAAGGAACTATTGATGGGCATCCTCGCAATCTTTCCGATAAATGGAAAAAAAACCTATCAAGTATAGATGCGTAGCGTATATAGGGAGAAAAAATGAAAGGAATAATAGTAACACACTTGTTATAAAATTTCATTGGAGAGGTGCGGGCAATTGAACGAGATAAAAGAGAAAGTGCATTTTACCACTAGAGCGAATCGAATCAACCTAGAGGCAGCAGTGCATTAGATACATTGAAGTTCAATGGAGCGTATTTGAAGATATAGTACATCAGACTTCGAATAGAAAATGTTATTTTTGTAGTATTGCATACGCAACAGCTCTGCCACCAGCCATTCATATATACGTATTTTAAATATTTGTATATCACGTCTGAGTCCAATCATTTACAATTGAGGCATGAAATTAGAAGATAAAATGCACCATCATACTACAAAAAGCAGCAGCTGTCTGGTAGGGCCAATTGTCCTCTTTTCTAACATGCACCCAGTATTTGGGAATGTAAATAAGCTCAGCAGTCTTGTTGCCATGCTGTGCCCTGCCCATGAAGTGAGTCTTTGAGAGCAGCAGTATTTTCAGCTAAAACCTCGGAAAGATAATTGCAAGGTGGTTAATAAATATTGGCGTAGTGTCAAAAATGAATAAAAAGGCAATAATTACTTTAAAATAGGAATGAGAAATGGTATGCAAGGACAGTTTGTATATAACGATGCATACGACCTTCGTTACAAATAGCTTTTCACCATTGAAAACGATTGCTTTTCAATTTTTTGTTTGCAATGTGAAATTGTTCCTATTTTCAACCCGAGAAATCGGCTACATATGATAGCATTTACTGCATGATAGCCTGACTAAGCGCCCATACGTCACCGCGGTTAACATGCGCAACTCCGTTGGTGGAAAATATGGAAAGGACACGGTCCTTGCGCGCAGGATAAATTCGCGTGCTCAACACTGCCTCCCCGTCATTTACGAAAACCTCCACACTTGAACGATCAAAAAACATGTGCAACAATAAAGACGCTTGCGCAGGTAGCGCGTAGCTCCGGTAGCCGCTAATAACATAATTCGGGTAGTGGCGATTTACGACAAGGCGCTTGCACTGTGCATCCACAAATACTTCTAGTCCTCTGCCCAGCCACAGCCCGTACTTTTCCGCTGTACTCTTTTCGATATCAAACAAAATACGAACCTCGTATGCGGTGCAGTCCGCGATTAAGCATAATTGTGAGTTGTCACACACTACCTGCGGTGGGAGATACTTGTAGTTGCTACGGATGCTTTCTAATTCCTTGATAGGTGGTGTGCGAATTTTGCCCGTAGTCTCGTCCAGAAGAAGAACGCGGGGAAGACTCAGCATTCCTGCCCAATGGTGGCGCTTAGTTGGCATGTTCGTGTCCCACATATCCAGCCAAGCTATGAAAATCCGACGCCCATCACGGGCAAGAAAAACTTGAGCGCCGTAAAAGTCGTGTCCCAGATCCAGCTCCTTGAACTTTGAGGTGACGTTAAAAGTCTCGTTGGGCTTCCAAGCGCCAATCAACAAACCTGTCTGATAGCGATTGCGAAAGGCGTACTCTTCCGGCTGCATTCCTTGGGGAGAGAGCATCAGTAACTGGTGGCATTGGAAAGGGAAAAAACCTGGGCATTCCCACATGTACACATTACGATCTTCCGACTTTGCCAGGATCATATACGTGCTGTCATCCCAGTCCTCTAAGTCGTCCGTGCTGTACAGAAGTAGCTGTCCCTGGTCTTTTGAGTCGCGTGCGCCGCACACCATCCACCACCGCCCGTCTTGAAACCAGACGTATGGATCGCGAAAGTGCGAAAAACCAGCAGGCGGCTTGACTACAATGCCTCGTTTCTCAAAATGAAATCCGTTCTCACTAACGGCGAGGCATTGCACCTCATAAATCTGAACGTCATCCGCAACATCTGTGAGCCAGTGGTGGCCGGAGTAAAACACGTAAAGCTTATCGTCGTAGACCACAGACGACCCGGAGAAGCACCCGTCTCGATCCCAGTCATCACCTGGGGCAAGAGCTATAGGATGGTGGCGCCAATGGACCATATCTTCGCTGGTCGAGTGTCCCCAATGCATCAGACCCCAGTCAGCAGAGAATGGGTGATGCTGGTAGAAAACATGGTATAGCCCCTTGAAGTAAATCATTCCACTTGGAGCGTTCATCGATCCTGCATACGGTGCAATATGGTACAATGGGTAATACTCCTTGTCAATTGTTTTCCTAATGGCAAGAACAGCATTGTTCGCCTCCTCGATCTGCTGCTCGTGTGACATTGTGCTTAGCTTTGTGTGGTTATCTCTGCTGTGAACGAAAGATTAAACGCCGGTGTGGTAGAAAAAAAAAGGTTGGAAAGGTGTTACAGCACGCACATAACAAAGAAGGATAAACCCATGCAAAGACATGATCATAGATTTGAGCAACGCTATGCCTTTGCTGCTTGCCCTGTGCTGGCCGCAAAGTACAAATGGCAATGAGTATTTCGCTTTTCAAATTACACTCCTCACCGTCAACCGCACTTCAAAAACAAAAAAAAGCGTTACTGAAAAACAAGTATAGTTCTTCCGGGAATATCTTCTTGCTATTATTTACAGTATTTATAAAAATAAATGTGAGAAAGATCTCTAATCGAAGTAAGCTACACATCCTTTTGCAACCGATCTTCGCACACAGATAGGCCAACTAAAAAGTGAGATAGGAACACACAAAAAAAAATCATTCTACAGATGTGTGATTCCGTTGCAAACAATAAAGTCCAATCGCATAACACTTCAAAAAGAAAAATGAGAATTAAAAAAAAGGACGACATCCACGGCGCATATTGAGGATCTTCCTATCGCACAGTTCACGTCCTCAATTTTCAGTGTCGTGTAGCTTGTCAGAAATTTACTTGGAAGAGAAGTTCTGAGTTTGATGATGACAACTGATTCTAGCCTCTGTCCACAAATTACGTAACAAGATTCACGGAGATCAAGCACACTAACTGCGCATCAAAAAAAAAAAAAGCACACACTGTCGCTGTCCTCCTGATGAGGTTTTACGCTCGGCTACACAATCCCCCAGCTTCAGCACCAAAAGCCCTACCGCAAAACCACCTTTTTGGAACGTCTACGGAAAGCAAAGTAGATTAAGCGCCAACCAATCTCCAACAGCTCTGGGTTTGCCATCTATTGAGCAAAAGAAAAAGAAGAAATAAGAAAAAAAGCTTATTGGCAGAGATCCTTGTGTTCAGCAACTAAAGTCAGTCGTTTTTGCCACTTATCCTGCCGGCAGTCATTACCCCTATTCTTTTACGCGTGCAACTCCTCCTCAGCCTCTGAGAGTCGGTGTTCACGACAAACACAAAACACAGACAGATTGCCGTTCTACAAACCCATCCACAGTTCTCTAAATTGCCACCCGCAGCAATTGAAGAGATTCCTTGCACCCATAACTATATCACAAATTTACATTCAACACTGCTATTGCCAACGATAAAACAGCCGCAAAAAAGTGGAGCAGAAGTCACCTCAACCCTCCAAGATCCATATAACCTCAACACTAAACCACTTTTGTCAAGCGCCTCAGGAACTCAAAAAATCCCACCCCTAACCCCGCCAAAGCACTACCACATATAGCAGACGACACCCTCCACAGCCACCAAAAACAGCAACTACACCTTCTGGAAGACTCCTTGGTTTCCTCTTCCTCCCTCTCCCGGCAGGCAAAAGCGCACAGCAGGATATGGTGAAGACAACACGCTGGTGTCTTCCCTTACATAAAACCCAACAGACTTGAAGCCTTGGGAAATAGTACCGCAACTATTAAAACACCAGTCGTTATAAGCCTCATAGAGTCCGGTAGAAAAAAGGCACTTACCAAGCGCACCTGCTACCAAACGCCAAAACCACCCCAGCCAACACTGTCCACACTCCGGACCCCACTACAAGTGAAAAATATATAAATGTGACTACAGGACACATGGCGGAAACTTTTAACAAACAATGACTAAGATACGAAAAACCGCCAGAAAAGCACACAGCCATCGCTGAGAAAAAGCACTGCACCCACAAAAACGCACACAAAGCCACTTGGCCGCGAACCGCCAGTACCCCCGAATCAAAAGCACGTTATCTAGGCACAACAAAACAAAGAAGTAAACTCAGTCACTTTAAAAGCACCCTTCCAGCACAACCCATTACCGGAGACCACGCTATCCGAGAAATACACCCCCAGTGTTTGCGGGGGGGGAGGGGGGGGAGGGAGGAACAAAAATAGCTAACTACTACAGCCCCAACACCACAAAATAACAAAACGGCGGTCACCTACCCCAGTCGCCAAAATCTACAGCAAAACATATTCATAACTTGAGAACATTGATCATCAGGATCACCCGTCTCAAAAAACTTTAAAGTTTCAAAAAGAGGTTTTCCTTTTCATCAACATGGGGGGATTCAGTGGACACTGGTTATCTGTACTGGATAGTCAAAAAAAGGCAAGCCTCCTCATAAAAGGAAACAGCGGGTAAGGAAAAGCCACGTTTAGGCCCCTGAACACTCTGATCTCCTATGTATTTAACAAACAGCTCATATATATGAACTGAACTGATTCCATTTCCTGTGAATCCAGATTCACTTAGTTTGAAAACGTGGCTAAAGCTGCGTGTAGTAGCTTTCGTCCTCTGTAAAAAATAAAGTCGTCTTACTACCGTAACAAAAGGAAATAAAACCGGAAACTCTAAAAATCCCATAACAAGCATCTCGGCTTTTGCCTACAACTAGAACTTCATTGATGTAAGCAACGTGAAAAACAATACTTTGAGTTTTCCCACGCGAAACGTGTGCTATTGTTAAATGTGAAGTAGGGGGCTTACTTTAAACAAGCCTTTGCTGTGGTGGCTGTGCTTGTTGTCTTTACGGCTCGCTAGTGTTTCGGAAAGGCTTCGTTGAATTGCTAGATGTTGTTGGTATAACGTAGGTGCGGGTGTTTTCAATTGAAGTCCTGGCTTTTCCCATGACACTGCTGTTAAACGCTGAATTGGCTAAAACAGTTTCATGTATTCATGAGGAAAACATATCATTTCCGGCTGTTACTGCGTATTTACGCTGTTTCTGTTGTGAGAGTCTGGGTGGGGTGCAAAGAGCAGAAGGACGTGAAGATGTTACCTTTTTGTGAGTTTTTAAGTAGAGTTTTATTTGACTATGCTTGCGCAGTTGTACAATGAGCGCGGGCCATATTGTTACGCTAAGTGCCTGCTTCTTGAATGTTGGCAAGTTTCGTTTGAAGTAGCATAATGAAGGCATTTGGCGTATCTTTTGTAAGGGGGGGAGGGGGCGCTTGTGGTGTGTTGGTAGAAATTTCTTTTTTCGTTATTTGCCGTGGCGCAGGATGAATTTCGGGTGTTGGGCAACGTTTGGCGGGTGTATGGTTTTGTATGCGAAGTGTTGACCGTGCAGGGAAAATTTGACTTTTTCAGGAAGAAGGAAGTGCAGTTACTGTGATAGTCTTTTGTGCTGCGTGGAGGGGTGAAGGGAGCGTTTTGCGGATTTGTGTTGCGATCCCCCTCCACCTTGCTAGAGTGTTGGTTGGAAAGAGGTGGGTGCTCACGTATGAAGGGTTCCTGAAGCGTGGCGTCTATATGAACACTATGACATCTTGTTTGTTGTACGGAGTTGTGGGTGGGATGTTGTTGACGACGCAAAGTGCTTTCAAGGTTGCTGGGATTGCTGGTTAGGAGCGATTTGGGAGTCAGTTGGAAATTAAAGTGTAGTGCAGGATGGAAGTGGGGAAGGCAACTGTGAGTTCTTGTGGTTCTTTCTCTGCTGTCTGTTGGCGAGGTGTCCTGTAACTGCCGTTGCAAGTACTCTCCTCTAGTAGCGCGTGAAGCAATGCTGTTCATCACGTGTTGGTCAGACCAATGACCTGCTAACTGGTGCACAATTTGGCGCTCATCGTTGAAACGGTTCCTCCATGGGCATGCCAGCACTTTCTTTGAAGAACATGTGCTTTACTGTGTGATTCTTCAACTCTGCTTGTTTTTCTGTCCCTTGTTGTGCAAGTTGGAGACCTCCTCACTCTAGATCATTTTCCTCACTGGCTTCTCCATTCTACTTGACGGTTCGTAGCTGTACACTTCTGGTTAGATTTGAAAAGATGAGCCTCGAGCGCTTGGCCAGCGTTCTCAGCAGCTTCTGTCGTCTCCGCCTTCATGGTCGACGGATTTTTTATACCCCAACGGATTCCTACATTTGGGACGCGTCATCTGTTCTTTTTGCGCTCAGAAAACTTGCGTGCCGTTGCAACGAGAGATCTCTTTTGACTGTGTTTTGTTGCACAGTGGAAAATGTGGTTGCAGAAATAGTGTCGAGGGATGAGCAATTTTTAGCTTGCTTTTTGATTTGTGAGGTACTCTGCAGTAGAAGCAATAATTTAGTGAACTTATTGAGCAACTGCAAATTGCTGGAAGCTAATTTGGATATATTGTTGACTTCACTTTATTTGGAGGCTTCCGACATGTCGTCGGGCGTAGGAAATGCTGACACCCCAAACGGCCCTCTTTTGAGCAGCAGCGTTCGACTGTTGACGAATTGCGGAGGGCGTGGGAATAGCGATTTTTGTGCTTTACCGAAAATTCAGGAATATGACGATACCATAGCGGCGCAGCGTTCCGCGGGAAATTTTTGTAGAAATCGATTGGCGTCCAAGTCACTGTCATTTTTACTTCCAGAGTCAAGAGGAATGGGGAGGCTGCTTACCTTTTGCTCGAAAATGGCGGAAAAACGAAAGTACATGCGAGCTTGTTGCGTTCGACAACTTGACAGCTGCAGTGATCGTAATCAACTGCGGAAGGCAATAAAACTTTCACGCGTTGACATAGTTTTTGTGCAGCGATGCGGAGGCGATGCAATAAAAGAAGTTTTAACGCAACACAATGTGTTTTGCGTTGATCGGTTAGGGTGGAAAAGTGTCGAGCAATTTAGCCAGAAGCTGGACTGGGAGGTATTGGAGAACTGTAGCGAATGGTTTTTCTCTGTACAAGCAAACTGTAAACCGAGGACCAGGAAGTGCTGGATAGGCTCAAAGCAAACCAGAGCAGGATTATTGCTGACAGTACACGTGAAGACAACTGACCGAAATCCTCCGAAAGTACCCGACCCTGTGATAAAGCAGTGTTCCGTGCCTGGTAATAATCGCTCTCTTGACGGCAATCGGATTCGCTGCGCAAGCGAAGCTGGATTTATAGAGTTGTGTAGCGCATGGAGAGAGACCCTTCTTTTGCAGTTTCATGTAGCGCTTACCCTTCTTCTTGATAAGAAGGGCTCGGGGACAAAATCAGAAGCACTTGTTTCTCGAATGATGGAACAAAAATTTTTAGAGAATGTGCTGAAGACAGTATCTCTTCTGTGCCGTTATCAATTGTAACATGGTAGAAGCTTTCGTCAAAATGAAACTGGAGTGTCTTTTTTTTTTCTTTTGATATTTTTTTCTTCTGTTGGTTTTTTTTCTTGGCATGTCTATAGAATAAAAGCAAGCGCACAGAAATATTTAAGAGAAAAAGTAGGGATGATTGTCGTTGATGCGCGTCTTCAACGTTGGGTCTTCTCTAAATTTTATCCAATTCATTTGCTTCTATAATCCACCTCTGCTCTCTTCTCTCCACTACCGAGCTGTAAATTTCACTGGATCCAAAAAGTGGACTATACAAAACGCTAAGAAGAAGCTTTCCCATCTTCTATCGGAAAAGTGCAACGCCTCCACTCAAAAGAACCTTTTTTTGTTTACTGCTGACAATCCTTCATGAGTCAATCCGACGAGGGTTGGGGTGAAATGGTCACTCCTGGAGTTTATATGATCCAAAGGGCTCCGAGTACCAGTATTCTCAGCACTATCATGCAAACGGATGGTACTTTGAATTTGGAGCTTCTGCATCTTGAGATTGACGAGATAGAGAGGCACATTGAGCTGCTACGCAAAAGTAATGTAGAAATTGCTGCTTATTTAAGGGACAAACGGATGAATGGCGTGGAGGATGAAGAAGGTGGTGGGATGTCTTCCGAAGTAGCGCTTTCAAGCGGGGGAGCGGAGACGGAGGATGACGACGCCGTTTTTCGAGAGGCTTTGGAGGAGAACGTTCTCGTTATTGCAAGAAAAGAGATGGACTTGGCACAGCTCAAGGAACTTATAAAGGGTCAGCGTTGTGGTTGCTGTAGCGCACATTCTCACAAAGAGGTACCACAACCAGATCGTGCTCCACAGCAGCAAACACGAATTACGCTATGATGCATACCATCATTGCATTTGCCTGTCTTGCGATACTGTGCATCATTATTCTATTTGCTTTTAGAAGCGTGAAATCAATTAACAAATGAAAAATCGCAAAGAAGCCTACCCCGTTTTGGGATGACTGTGTCCAATCTCTGTTTTTGTTATTGTTACTGTTTTTTTATTTTTAATTTTGTTGTTGCCATTATTTATCAATGTGCATGCTGATACACCAATTCAACGTGATCAAGTACAATGAAATGGACAGCGCTGAGTAAGTCACTTTTCTGAAAAGCTCGTAATAATATCAATCGCTCCATGGACTTAAAATATTTTACTGCTTCTTTTCCCTCTGTTTTCGCCTCTCTGTTTTCTCCGCCTTAAAATTAATATTTTACCTCATTTAGTCATTGAAGCATTTTAAAACTACATCAACTTACCTTTACGACTATTTTCCGTTAAGATGCCACCGAAGAAGCAGAATAAGGAGGAGCCCAAGACTGTGCTGCTGGGTCGCCCTGGCAGCAACCTCAAAGTTGGTATTGTTGGTCTTCCTAACGTGGGTAAGTCTACGTTCTTTAACGTGTTGTCCAAGAAGTCTGTTCCTGCGGAGAACCGTCCGTTCTGCACGATTGACCCCAATACCGCCGATATTAACATTCCAGATGAGCGCTTCGACAAGCTGGTGCGTATCCACAAACCCGCCTCTGTCGTTCCGGCTCAGGTCCATATTTGTGATATTGCTGGCCTTGTGCGCGGTGCAAGCAACGGTGAGGGCCTGGGCAACAACTTCCTGTCTCATATCAGCGCGTGCGATGGTATCATTCATATGGTCCGCGTCTTTGAAGAGATGGAGATCACACACGTCGAGGGTGACCTGGACCCGATTCGCGATCTGGAAATTATCTTTTCAGAACTCGTTCTGAAGGATCTGCAGATTGTGAATGGTCTTATAGACAAGTACACACCCATCGTCAACCGCGGACTTGACAAGTCGAAGAAGGGTGATTTGGAAGTTTTGGCCAAGTTGAAGGAGGTTCTGGAAGAGGGGAAGCAGGTCCGCTGCTGCCAGTGGAACGGCAAGGAGGTCGACTTCCTTAACACTATCCAGCTTCTGACCGCAAAGCCGGCGATGTTCTTGGTGAACATGTCTGAGAACGACTTCTTGCGCCAGCGCAACAAGTGGCTCAAGAAACTGAAGGACTGGATTGATGAGCAAACCGGTGAGACGATGATCCCCTTCTCGGCGGAGCTGGAAAGCCAATTTGTGAACATGCAGCCGGAGGACGTGAACAAGTTTTGCGAGGAAAATAAGACGAAGTCGCAGATCCACAAGATCATCAACACAGCGTACAACTGCATCAATCTGATTCACTACTTCACCGCTGGCCCCGATGAGGTGAAGTGCTGGACCATTCAGCGCGGTACCAAGGCACCACAGGCTGCCGGCAAGATTCACTCGGACATGGAGAAGGGCTTCATCTGCGCGGAAGTGATCGAGTGGGCTGATTTTGACCGTTTGGAGAGCGAAGCTGCTTGCCGTGATGAGGGTAAACAGCACCAGCAAGGCCGCAACTACGAGGTCCAGGACGGAGATATCATCTTCTTCAAATTCAATGCAGCCAAGGGTGGCAAGAAGTGAGCTGTGGGATGGGACTTGGCGCTCCTTTGAATTCTTTTCTTTTTCATAAGTTGGATTTCTTTTAAGCACGTAACAGTATGCCGATTTGGAATTCAAACGTTTTCACTGTCGTCTCATTAATTAGGTGAATGCATGCTTCTTCGAGTTACATAGGAAAATGGTAGTTGCTGAAAGGCTTAGTTTTTGCTCGCTTGTAAACCTTGTTCGTCCGTGCAAGATGTTTTCAAATGGCATAAATGTATGCGGCACATCTAAGGAAATGAAGCGCCCGTAAAAAATAAAAAAAAGTAGAGAGGATCCAGATTTTGATGTGTTTCCCTCTTTGACAATCAGGATTTTGTATGTTGATGTTTCTCTTGTTGCAGCTTTTCTTCGTTTACTCATTTTACTGATTTCTGATATCCGTCTTTTTTTTTTTTTGACCCTCACAGTTTAGAATTCTTTTTTCAGTGTATGCAACAACAAGAAGGGTTATATTATCATTGAGGATTCTTCCACGTCCCTATTGTAGCAAGGGATATCAATCGACACTTCACAGGTCACTTATATATATATCCGACTCTCTATCCTTGGTTGACTATACAAATAAAAGGAGGCCTCCTGGGGTAGTAGTCTACAAGATGTCGATGAAAGGTTTGATGGCTTTGAAGGGAAACACACAGTGCATCCTTCTGTCTCCTGTTCGAGATAAGTATTCTATCCTGATGGAGGATGACAAAATTCGTGTTGGTGCAAGCAGCATGCAAGGGTGGCGTAGCACAATGGAAGATGCACACGCTATTTATCTTTCCATGCCCAATATGCCTGGAAACATTCGTGACGAAGATGCAGCGATTGCCGCTGTCTTTGATGGCCATTGCGGTAGCAAGTTTGCCCAATCATGCGCTGCAAAAATTCGAGACTGGGTCACAGGAAGTGTTGCGTTCAAGCAAAGGAACTTTGAGAAGGCTCTCAAAGATGCGTTCTGTTCCGGCGATGTGGCGCTGCACAAGGCAATGCCGAGTGAGCTAAGCGGATGCACAGGAAACTGCATCTTAATTGTTCAGAACCACCTCTACTGCGCCAACACCGGTGACTCCCGCGCAGTACTGTGCCGCAATGGAGAGGCAATAGCACTGAGTGAGGACCACAAACCAAGCGACCCCGCAGAGCGAGAGCGGATCATGAAAGCTGGTGGGTTTGTGCAAGCGGGCCGAGTAAACGGCGTTCTGTCCCTCAGTCGCGCATTCGGTGACTACGCCTTCAAAGACATGAGCTTAAAGCCGGAGGACATGGTGATCACGGTAATGCCCGATGTGTATCATACAGAGTTGACTCCCCAAGATGAGTTCGTTATTATCGCGTGTGACGGAGTTTGGGATATGATGACCAACGATAAGGCAGTAGAGTTTGTGCGCAACGAGGTAGCAGACCACGGTGACGTGTCACTGGCGTGCGAGCGTTTAATGAACGCTTGTCTCGCCTCCACCCCATCTGCCTACGGAGCGGACAACATGACAGTAATAATTCTTCAGTTTAAGAGCTCATTTTTAAAGAAGGTGGAGAGTAAGTTTACCACAGAACAGTTGCCTAGCGAAAAACTTGCTAGTCAATGAACAATAACAATGACACTTACGCTGTTAAGCCTCATGGCTGATGTTGTGCATACGCGAAGGACGAAGACCGATAGGGTTGGCCTTTTTTGTTTTCTCCTCTAAGCAAAGAAAACAGAAAGTTCACACAGCATTTATACCTGGGCAACTGATAAGTGCTGTGCAGTCACGTTGGCTCTTTACACCTGGTTTCCATAGGCGAAAAGTGAGTGCTAAGCCAACTCAGCAGTGCTTTAATCGACCGAGCGTCCTCCGAGGGAGGAAACCAGCGGATCGACTGGCGGACAAAAACCCAGGTGCTTTGGGATGCGTCTACTTTTCTTGTTGAGAAGGTAGAGGTGCGCTTTTGGGTCTTTTAATTTGTCCTTTGCACATACAAATAGTGTAGCGGTGGCGTTGTAGTTCGTCGCATTGTTTGCCTGCTCTTTAAAAATAGAAGCGGAAGGCGAAGTGGCAGTTGTCTAACCTCTCCACCTTTGCCTTCGCGATCTTCTTCACCCCAATAGGGATCTTTTTAATAAGACACATTGACTAGTGATTCTACGTGTTGTTGCTTCTTCTGAAAGTCCTTTGCGGCAAGCCGCGCACGTACAGCTACAAAGTTTTTGATGCAGCATGCAAACAGCCAGCAAGTGACCTTTGGCGGTCCCTTTCGCACCACATGGATCAGACTGCTGTGTCGGAGTGGAGTGTTGTGGGAACGTTTCGGAAGCGACCTGTCCCGCAAGGCCGTATAATCGATTTCACATCTGATTTGAGCAAGCACACGCCTTCGAACAACGAAGATGATATCCCAGTGTTGCTCTACGATGCAAAAACGGACGAAAACCAGCAGCAGTCCCGTGTGCCGCGATACATTGCCCGCAAAGTTGCCATCCCACCTCCATCCCTCCAAGAGCTGAAGGTGGTGTCCCTTGTACCACCCCGTTCCACCGATAGCGCGGTGGTGGGTGAAGGCTTGCCCAACATCGATTGCGTCGAGCCAGTCGCTACACTCTCCCGGTCCAGGGACGGCGTGCGAAGTAAGCGCGTCTTCATTGTTGGAACGGTGCTTCCCGCCTTGCCGCAACTTACGTTTCTTCTTCCCCTTGTAATCTTCCTGGCGGACATTGCGTTGCTCGTCGTCAGCCTCACCACATACTCACCTAGCAGAGAGCTAACAGCTGCGTGCTGCTTATTGGTGTTAGTCCCCAATATCGGCGCGCTTGTCTTACTGCTAAAGCGTGGCATTTACTCGACGACGTTTGCCATACACCTTCTCCTGTGGCCCAATATAGTGCTTCTTTACATTCAGCCTTTCGTGTCGTTGCTTTTCATGATACACTTCATTTTGACAACCATCATGGTGCTGTATTGTCTGCGAATTCGTACAAGCACCTACATGACCTTTTGCACCTTGCGGTAAGTCTGCTTGATGGAAAACAAAGGCCTCGCCCGTAAAGCAAACAGGCCGAGAAAAAGGGTGTGGGGGAGCCGTTCGAGTACCAGCGGCGAAGCCTTTTTTTTTGCACACGGTGCTGCGATGAACGCTGCGGTGGAGTTGGGTTGGGGCGCGTCTTCTCACCACCGGATGGACTTCAAAAGGGGCAAAGCAAAGAAGATATTTTCTCTTGCTGGAACCTTCATCGCGAAGAATTAGAAAACGTAACAACAACAGGTGGAGCTGAATTGGCCGTTTTGCTGCCCAATACGATGTCACATGCTTCAGCAGCTTCTCTCTTTCTCGTTATTTGCTACGATTGGGCTTCATTTTGCTCCCCACTGCCTCTGCTTCTCCCTTGCGACGCCCTTCAACGCAAGCACACACGCAAATAAAGGAAGGAGTAGCAAAAAGCAGTTCCCACGGAAAGCGCCTTGCGTTGTCCGATCAGGCCAAATCCTGGTGGCCCTGTTATTAACTTACTTTGCAGGAGAAGCGTAGTTGAAGCTGCTTCCACATTGTTGCAGGTCAGCAAGAACTTTTCTCGCTACATTCGTAACACGGCGCAGTATAGATGCCACCCAAAAGAAAGGAGGATCCAACGAGGCTGCTGTCCGACATCTTCTGCTTCGCGGACGGCAGCATTTATCGTGGGAAATATGCTGTCAAGCAGGATGCAGGCTTGGAAGCACAAGGGTCGGCGTCCGGCTTCTCTTCCTCTCCGTCGGTTGCGAAGAAGCACACACCCGCCTCTTCTTCATCTGCAGCCGTCGTGACCGCCTCGGCTTCCGGTTCCCCCGCCTTGGAGGCAGCCATGCACGGATACGGTTACCTGGAGGATGCGTCCGGGTCACGGTACGAGGGGGAGTGGAACTACGGGGAAATGGACGGTGTCGGGACGCTTTACATGGCCAGCGGAGGTAACTACACAGGCGAGTTTTCACATCACATGTTCCACGGAACCGGACGTTACACCTGGGCGGACGGGTCCTATTATGAAGGTGAATGGCAGCGGAACCAAATGCACGGCACGGGAGTCTATGTGGATCGCACGGGAAAACGCTGGCACGGCGTGTTCCACAACGGGAACGCCGCAAAGCTAGTTGCCAAGGTCGTGCTATAGAGCTGGACGCAAGAGGGTTTCTTTTCCCATTGATTCTACGATGTACACTAGGGCGAAGGCTATTGCAACTGCAAATGAGCTTATTATAAGCAAAACAAAGCGGGTGCAAAGAGCGCTGCCGGCTCTACTTTGTTGTTGTCGGTGGTGGGAGGGCAAAGGCGCAGACGGAGCGCTCCGCTTTTGCCCGGCGCTCTCCCGCTTTTCCTCATCTACCAGGCCCCCAAGAATGACTCAGCTCTGCTGGGGGTGTCACCCCTGGAAGGACCAAGGGGATTAAAGAGAACATCAGAGACCGCTAAAGCGCACACAGTCCTACTCACTTCAAGCTGTTTCTCTTTCCTCACTGCTGCTCTTGGGGGTTTGAAATTTACTTGTGACTTCAAACTTCAGTAACACACGTTCATTTGGGAGTCTTCTTTTTTTCTTTGAAGTAAGTGAGGGAGCAGCCGCGCACCTTCTCGCGTCTCGTGCTGCTGTGTCTCGTTTACCGCGATTGGCGTCCATCCTGCTCGTGTTGTTTCTCTGGCCTTCTCTGCACTTACCATTTTACGGAGAAGCACCCACGGGCGCAGTGTAAGCAGCTTTAATTTTTCTAATCTTTGCGAAACCGGAAGCGTAAAGGACTTAAAAGGTTTTTCTCCTTCCCGCTTCCAAAACACGCGTTTCGATTTCGTTCCATACCGCCTTCACAACAACATCAAAAAAAGTGTCATGGCGGCGGAGGAAGTCAACTACGATGAGCTGGCCGACCTGCTGGCTTCCAACGCACTTCTTGGAGACGAGCGACACGATACCGGCGATGCCGACCACGTCGAACGGCCCCGCAGGGAACGAAAGGGTAGGAAGGAAAAAAAGCACAAGAAGAAGCGGTCGCGCGATGAGGACGACGGCGCCTCCTCCAATGATGGGCGCGTGAAATCAAAGTACGTACTAGATGCGGCGGAGAGCGGGGATTCGGACAACGAGGGTGAGCTCTCCGACGAGGATTTTGTAGCAAGTGACGAGGAGGTGGAGGACGTGGATTACGGTGCGCGCCCCAAGCAATACCTTTTTCACGAAGGCGACGACAGGCAAAGCGTAGACGAGTTGGCTCGCTACTACGAAGAAGCGGACCGGCACTACCGCAAGCACGGAGACACCGACGATGCTGTGCTCACACAAGGGGACCTGTCCTCGCGACGTCTGGCTTCTCAGTTCCTGCCGCGGGAGGACGACCCGAAGGTGTTTGCGGTGAAGTGCCGTCCTCGCATGTCGCGTGTGCTGGTGACGCGCATCGTGAACAAGTGCTACGCCTATCGTGTGGGCCACAACTACGAGCGGAAGAAGGTAGATTTGGGTATCATTTCTGTTTTTGCCTTAGACCACGTGAAGGAGTATATTTACGTAGAGGCGAGTCGTAAGCGCTTCGTAGAGAACGTGCTGAACGGCCTTGACGGCGTCTTTCGCTTTAATATCGCCGTTGTGGATCCGAAGGAGCTGCTGCAGACGATGGAGACGCGGCCGTCGACGCAGAAAGTTCGTATAGGGGACTTTGTGCGCCTCCGTCAGCGCTTCTACCGAGGCGATTTGGCGCAGGTGACGGCTCTGCACCCTGACGGTGCCCACATCACATGCAAAGTGGTGCCGCGCGAGGACTTTGTGCAGAAGCCCTTTAATAAGCCCACGAAGCGACTGCCGCCTCGCTTCTTTGCCCCGCGCCTGGCCGTCGGTGTGCGTGAGATGGCGAACTCGTACGTCTGGGGCGACCTGCACTTCGATCGTGAGGGGTATCTGCTCAAGTCTGTGTCCACACGCATGGTTGTGTCCGGCACCCAGCTGGAGCAGCCCACCACGGAGGAGCTAGCTCGTTTCTACAACCACCACCGCGACAAGGTAGAGCGGGCCATCAAAGTTGCCGAGGCTGCCGCGCAGGTGCCGCCTGTCAGCATCGGCGACTCCGTGCGCGTGACGTCGGGGCAGCTCCGCAACACACTCGGCGTTGTGGAAAACATCTTCACCAACACCAACACCGCTGTCCTCACGTGTGCTGTTCCTGGGCGTGCGCAGCCGATCAAGGTTCAGGTGGAGCTCACCGCGTGCACGAAGCACTTTTCGGAAGGCGCCCACGTCGTGGTGGAGCACGGCGAGCACGCCGGCGAGTCTGGCACAGTAGTCAAGTCGTGGGGAAGCGTCGTGCTGCTCTTCCCCGATCGTGCAGCGGTTGGCGCGGAGCTGAAGGTGGAGGCCAACGATTGCCACCAGAGCAAACTGGGCAGCGTCTCGACGCACACCAACGGCGTGTGGCAGCTGTTCGACCTTGTCTCTAGCACAGAGGCGAACTGTGTCGGCTGCATTGTGCGCTTGAACCGCAATGACGTCGACGTGCTGACAGAGAACAACGACGTGCGCACGCTGTCGTACGCACAGGTGAAGGCTGTCGGGCGAGATGCGAGACAGACGACAGATCGCCGTATGAACATCCTTTCGCGCGGAGCTGAGGTGTACATCGAGAAGCACCCGATGACGCCGATTGGTTTGGAAGGCCAGACAGGCCGGATCGAACATGTCTTCCACCGCACCCTCTTCGTGCGGTGCCGTGCCTCGCCGCTGCACGCAAACATGGTGGCGCTGGATGCGGGTTGCGTCCTTCTTCTTGGCGGCCGCAAGACGAATCGCCGCGTTGCACCGACGCAGAGAGCTCCAGCTGTGATGAACGCCGGCCAGTACGGCGCTGCTGTGGCGCGGCTGCCGGCAGGTCAGAGCCGCGACTCCGAAGTCTGGGACGAAAGCTCTGTGATGGACGCCAATTTCTCTCCTCTGTAGGGACGGAGGGGGTGGTGGCGGTGGCCGCGCAACTCAGACGGTGGGTGCTTGCTATTGATTGTTTCTCGGCCTTTGTACGCTTGGTTGTAATTGCTGTATCTCCGACTGCGCTGTGTGCGGGAGAGGGACGTGTGTGGCTTTAAACTCACTATACTCGAAAGAAATGAACACAGCGTCAGCGGTAGCCGTTGAAAGTGGGGTGGGGGACCCTTGGTTGTCTCCAAGATGCGGCTCATGTGTGCCGATGCGCTTTTTTTCTTCTGTGGGTTGTTGTGGCGTTTCGGTTTGCGCCGCCGCCACCACCGGAAAGGTGTGCGCACATCCCTTCGCTGACGCGTCGAGTTGCAGTGACGTTTAGCGTTCCATATTCCCCCTCCCCCCTCTCCCTTTGGGCCGTGCGCGATCCCCGTCGCCCTTATGCGTATTGGTGATTGGTGGGTTTGTTAAGAAGAGGGAGATGATGATCGGACCTCAACAGGCGGAGCCCGGCGTGGGTACGTGTGTGCGTTTCAGCGGGGTCCACTGCTTTCTTTTATTTCTTTTTGTTTCCCCTGACTCCTCTATCCGACCGAATCGTGAGCCTCGAAGCATCAAGTGGAGCCGCGGGGCTGTTTTCTTTCTTTCTCGCATTGCGTCTAGCGTGGCGCGTCCATGATCCATTTTTGAACTCGCCGGTAATGTGACTTGAAATAGACGGGCGTTACTCCTCGTCGTCGATCTGCCGTGGCCCCCTCCGCTTTCCTGTGTTCATTGCAATTCTGCTTGCTCTGCCGCAAACACACTTTGGCGAACGGAAGAGCTGGACAGAAACAGTCGAGTGAAGTCGAAGCGAACGCATTCCTCTCCAATAGCGAAGAAAACAACAACGCCAGCAGGGTGGAGGATGATGCTGCATTGCTGCCGGCGCGTGCCGTTGGGTGTTGCTGTGACCGTCGCCGCGGTGGTACCGTGGTATCCTTCGCCGGCACTGTCGCTTTCTCGTGGGGCTAAAGCAGGTGCCTTTGCGCAGCCTTCTAACAATGCGGTCGTTAGGTCACCTCCGCTGTCTTCTATGCTCACGTCTTGTCGAGGCTACGTGTGCCGCACCAGCCCGCGCTACTTTGAGCTTGACCCGTCGAAGCAGAGCTACGTGATCGCGTCCGCGTTTGAGGAGCCGACATTTCGCTTCTTCTGTGAAGGCGTGGACATTGACTTCAAGGAGGAGGTCCGTGCAGCGTTGAAGAAGGCCCTTCCCCCGCCACCCCCCAATTTCACGCAGCGAGGCACGGGTCATGTCTTCAATTTTCCGCAGATCGTGCAGCTTTTTCAGCGTCTGTGTCGCCAGGAGCTCGTCTCTTACGCCCAGGTTCGCTCGACCCCGCACCGGCTGGCCTCGTTCTACGAAACCCTCGCCACTGCTCATCCAGCACTGGCCCTCCTTGCGGCGGAGCACTACACCTTTGCGGGGCTGGTGGCGACACACGCTAAGAAGAGCGTGCGTGATGCGGTGCTGGCCAACGTGGACAGCGGTGTGTCCATCGGTTGCATCGCGGAGCAGGAGCTCATTGCAGAGGGAACTCCATTCAACACGGAGGCACGCTACGACGCACACGAGCACTGCTTTGTGCTTAGGGGCACCGGCAAGTTTGGTGTGGTGGCGGCGGCCTGCGCGGAGTGGGCAGTGGTGACGGCGACGTTAACGCTACAGGCAAAGGAGAACAACGGCACCCATCTCTTTTTGGTCCCGCTGCGTCACAGCAGTAGCGGCAGCAATAAAGGTTTACCGGAGTATGGGCACAACAGCTCGCTTGCCGCCGGAGCGGGGGAGCTGCGCCACGGTGTCTCCGTGCGCGCCATCACGGGTGAGAACGACGTCATGACGGGGTGCGGGGTGGCGGTGCTACACTTGGACAATGTGCGGATCCCCGTTGACTACCTCCTGGACCCCTTCTGCATCACACCGGAGCTGAAGGTCGGCTATGTGGTGGGACACGAAGGCGATGAGCCCGCCACCGAGGTGCTGCGCACGCGGCGCCGCATTGCCACCGGCGCCATCTACATCGGCGCGACCAAGAAGTTTTTGACGGAGGTGGTGACGTACACTGCAAATAAGTACGTGGTGGGGCCCGATTATCGGCGCAACTATCCTTTTCTCGGTCTCCAGCACATCCAGACGCCGCTGGTGAGCATGGTGGCGAAGTCGTACGTGTACGTGGCGGCGTGGCAGCGCTTGCTGCCGGTGTTCACCGATGCTGCCAGGAAAGGTCCGTCCTACGAGGACCGCATGCGGCTGGCAGGCACCATCCACTTTCTCCAGGAGAACTTGCTGGAGCTGCACAGCTTCGCTGACAGGGCGATGGGGCTTCACGGGTCCTTTGCGAGCAACGGCAGCAACGCCGTGTCAACGGTGGTGCATCTTCGCCAGGAGGGCCTCGATGCGTCAGCGCTGATTCGTGAGGTGGCCTTCAAGTCCATTACGAAGAATATTGGCACAACGCACTGGGGCTGGTGGCTGACAAACTTGCTGCAACCCGTCTTCCCGGCGTTGGACCGCTTCGTGAAGAACCCCATGTACTCCCCCCGCATCGCCGATCTCGGGCGCCATCTTCTCTTTTTCAGCCACAAGCACTACAGCCTGAAGAAGCGCCTGCGGCAGTCGCGGGAGCTGGAGCGGCGGAAGGGCGGCAGCGAGCATCAGTGGTATGACTGGGTCATGTTCCGTCACCGCAGCGTCGTACACTGCGGCGAGGCATTTATGGAGATGTACTACCTGGACGTGATGATGAAGGAGACGGAGGTCTGCAGCGACCCACGCGGACGCAAGATTCTACGCGATATTGGCTGGATTTACGCCCTGTCGCGGCAAATGGACCGTCTTGACTTTATCGTCTCGCTCAAGATGATGAGCCCCAACAAGGCGGAGATCCTGGCGGGGCACTTTGACAACGTGGTGACGGTGCTGGCGCCGCAGTGCGTGCACCTGGTCGAGGCCATGCAGGTGCCGAAGGAGTTCTTGGCTCCGTGCGCTGCCGGCGACTGCATGGAGGCGTACTGGACGATTCCAGGGACAAACACACATATCGAGCGAGGGGATCGATTGACGTTGCACGAGGCAACCAAGATGTCTTCAAAAGCCCATGCGCGGCCAGGCTGTGAAAAGGCGGAGCAGGAGGCCATGCGCGAGTCTTCGGAGGAGTTTGACCTGTTCCACGGGCTCGCCGATGAGCCATCGTACGCGCGTCGCAAGTTGTAAAGCTGCGGGACGCTTCATTCATGAGCGCACGCCGTTTTTTTTTTTGTTTTGCTTTTTGTTTCGCATTGTCGTGTGCAGAGACCGACAGGGGGACGTTTGCCCTGCGTGTGGGAGCGGGGGGAGGGGAGCGTCGTCACACCCAAATGCCACAGTTCTGTGGAAAAGAGAAATAACAGCCCGCACAAAACAGCCTCGCTTTGCCGGGAGAGCTTTTGTTTTGTGGCCAAGGCCGCCAATGCATTGGCGGCCCCGTTGCTGGCGTGGGGGGGGGGGGAAGAGAGAGA
>LJSK01000014.1:67001-91843 GCA_001299535.1 Leptomonas seymouri
GGGGGGGGGGGGAAGAGAGAGAGGGAAATCAACAATGGAAGAGCCGCACATGTGATAGCCATGCATGGGGGAAAGGCTCCACGGGTTGCCATACATGTATTTGTACGCTTTAAAAATCGTGTTGCTCTAATGAGCTCGTCGTGAGTGTAGTTGCTGGTAGGCGTCAGAGTGCTGAGCGCAGGCGATTTCTTTTCTTCTCCTCTGTGACTTCCTTCTCACCTCTGTCAATGCGTTTCCTCCACGAGGTAGCGTACATACTCCGCTAGGGATAAGGAGGCAGTTGGCCAGAGAGGGCCTGAGCACCATACATCTACACGACGTCACACGACGTTACACGGCGTTTCCATTTCCTTTAGTGCCCAGCTGCGGAAGAGGGAGCGATATTTATCAATCATATAGATTTTTGTTTCTCGTCGCACGCACGCAGATATCCACCCGTAACAACGCGTCTATCGAGTATGCGACTTGCACTCCCCTTTGGGATATTTCTTTCAAAAAGCAAAGCAGCCGGCGGGGACTTGGTCGAGTGATGGATAGCATTCACGAGGCACACTTGTCTCGCATTTTAGAAGGACGGCGTCGTCGTGGTGTGCTAGGCGAGTACACCGCCCCCGTGGCAGCGCCGCACAGCGACCCGCCGCCCCCTCCATCTCGACACGTCTACTCT
Organism: Leptomonas seymouri; assembly: GCA_001299535.1. Classification (NCBI taxonomy): domain Eukaryota; phylum Euglenozoa; class Kinetoplastea; order Trypanosomatida; family Trypanosomatidae; genus Leptomonas; species Leptomonas seymouri. Next base: position 67,669 of record LJSK01000014.1, read on the forward strand.
GCCGCATCGCAAACAGCAGAGGAGAGAAAGGCATCTGCCGCATCGCAAACGAAGTCGGACTGGGGAGCTGCTGCGGCAGAGCGGCCCTCCGCCCAAGCTGCAAGGGCCTCCTCTCAGGGGCTGTCGGACTGGCGGCAAAGCGTCCCACAGAATGGAGCTGACGCCTCGGCTGCGCCGTTGTTTGTGTCACCGAGGGCGCGCGCAACGCAAAGCGGTGCGGTACAGTTCCAGTCCCCCGGTCGTGTGCCGTCGCTGGCGTACAGCACCCCTGCTTCGTCATCCTCACAGCGTCGCTCCAGTTCACGGCAGCGGCCCATCTCCGCACCATCGCCTGCGTGGGCTCCGCAGGTGGTGGAGGGTATTAGCGATTCAGTGAAGCCGCTACCACCGCCGCTCTACATCCCGCGACCTCGATCCGCTCCACGAGCGCCACTTCACCAGCCCTCAGTTTTCTTTACACCACACGCAAGTCACTGGCCAGCTCCCACGTTGCAGTCTAGGGATGGCTATGGCGGCTACAGCTGGCAGCGGCCTTCCTCCTCTCCGGTGCGGCCCATTTTTGATGACAATGCCGTACCTATCACGAGCGCATGGCGCAACACATCCGATGCTGGTTTCCGCAATTGCAGCACTGGGTTTCACATCTCGCCGCTGCCCATTCACCGCGAAGAGGGCAGTGCCACGCCGTTGATGGCTTGGCCTTCCGAACAGGGAGGCGTGGATAAGGATCGCCGACGATCATCGCGCCATCGCTCGCACCACCGTCACAACCATTCCAATCAACGACGCTACAACGATGACGGTATGGAGGCGGACGCTGAGGTTGAATTACCTCCACGCCGTCGTAACTCACGAAGTGGCGGGCGCTCTCGTGCGGTAAGTCGACGTCGCGCCCCTCCCTCCGCGCTTATGCGAGAGGGGAGTGCACGGCGTGGAGGTAGCTACGCCGCACCGGTGGTGTACATGGGTGATTCCTATGGAATGGGTGCCATGTCGCCAGGGTCTACAGAGGGCACCTCCCGCCGCCGTCGATCGCGGTCTCCCGCTTCGCCGCAGCGGAGCCGAAATCTACCGATTCCCCGTCCCTTTAAGGAGCAGCGTAAGTCTGCTCTTGGCCTGCCCGATGCCCGCTCAACCATGGATTTGCGCACGAGCATTGAGACGCTGCGTGCCGGTGACTGGTTTTACAAGTGGAGCACCAAGGGCGACGCTGTGCATCGGCGGTGGGTGTGGGTCGACACAAAGAGTTACTTGCTGGTGTGGAGCAGCCGCGAGACGCGCAACGCGCACTTCTGCGGCGACATCCGCCTCGATCAGATCAGCCAGATCACCTCACGTGATTTGATGAGCGTCGATGAAGATGGGTTCCCGAAGACCTACTACGTGCTGCTCATTGAAACGACAAAGCGAGTGTTGCAGATGGCGACCGAGCTGAAGGACAAGTGTGACGTGTGGTTCGAGGCGCTGAACAACGTGATGGTGTTCATTCACCGCAACGACATCGCAAAGGGCGCCTTGGTGCCTGATTAGTTGGAGTGATCCGTGCTTTTGTGCTCATGAGTGGTGATTCTCATTGTGGGTTCGCGTGATGGTGATGGCGGCGTTGACTCCTTTCGTCGATCCATTCTCTCCCTGTTCTTTCAACGAGAGCGATCTGTACTTCTACCTTGTGTACCATTACGTAAATTTCTTGCTTGCGCTCTCCTATACGCTACTTGTGCAACACGCTCAATGACGCGCCATCCGTTTGTATGCAACACACAGAAGTGAGCCAAATAGGAATGCCAATGATAGCAGTAGAGGTCTGAGTCGGGCGCGGCGGCAGGCGCAATGTATAAGGCTGGCTTTCCGCCCAGAGTGCTGGTGAGCTGCTGGGGTATCTCTATTTGTGTATTTGTGTGTGTGCGCGCTCTTGAGAGCGAGACCACTGCGTATGGTGGACCCCAACGGCTGCACCGAGCGATGCTGCTGGGCTTCATGTGGCGGCTTCCTCTGTGCCTCTTCGTTTTCGCCTTTCCAACTTTCCGCCGTCTCTTCTTTGTTTTCATTCGGTTCATTGCACTCCTGGGGCTGCACCGCGTCGCCATCTCGCAGAAGGGTGAAGTGCTGAGAGCGTCACGACGCTTTTCTTGTTTTTGTTTCTTTAGGTTCTCCGCGTACACATCGGTGCAACCGTGGGGAGCTCCCTACTCACCTTTCGAGGGCCATCAGCTTCACCGACGCGCCTGGTGCGCTCACGTCGAGGCCCCCAACACCTCCTCTTCTTTCTTTTTGTTCTTCACCCCCGCTTTGCGGTTTGCGTCATCGCCCTCGTTGAGGCATCTCCACCAGGGGGAACCACTTTCGCATAGAAACGAATTCAGTGCCGCCTAGACACACACACACACACACACACACACATTCATGATGTTCACTCCACGCGACTCGAATCGCCTGCCGGCAGCTCCTCCAGTCAAAATACCGACCTTGAGCTCCCCAAGCGGGGGAATGGCTGTGGGTGGTACCTACGCCCCTTCCCTAAGCCTGAGGCGTCGTTTCGGGCCCGCCCCTCCACCACCCCAGGTCCGGGAGATCGTCACGGACACGAGGCAGACACCCGTTGCAGAGCTGTGCGTGCATGAGTACGATGCTCCAGTTGCTACGGTTGAGTCTCCGCCGTCCTCACAGGAGGACGTGGCCGAGATGACAGACCGGAGGGTGAGTAACGAGATAGAAAAGGTGGAGGATGTCGCGGTACTGCACGAATACGCTAGATATGGCACTCGTGCTGCGAACACGCCTGCAGCAGATGCAGAAAGCGGCGATGGCACCCCGCAAGCCGAGTTTCTTATCCAGAGAGACGAGTTTCTGGAGAGCTTGGTGCAGCGGGTTCGGGCGAGCTGCGTAAATGTGATGGGCAGCGGCGGAGAGGCGGAGGGCCCGAAAAGAGACGAAGGCGCCACGGGATGGGATGCTCATCGCTCGCCACCGCCGCGACGACCCTCGCCGACGTGCGCCACTTCGCCGTCATTACTGGAAAAGCGGAGGGAGCGCGATGACGCGGAAGAGGCCGCGCCGCGGGCCAGAGCGCCGTCGCGCTCGCGCTCGCGCAGCCCGTCACGACTTTCCTCTCCGTCTCTTTCACAGAAGGGCTTCGCGGCAGAAGGGAGGGGATGTGGCGGCGGTGTTTCTGGAAAGCCCGCGAGCCCGTCGCAGTGCCCGGCGGCTCTTCGATCTCGGGAGACATCTCCGGATGCGCGTGCGCCTTCTACCGACTTCTTCGCTGTGGGCGGTGCGCTGCGTACCAGCCTGCTGCACAGCCGTTGCTCCGGCGTGTCGCGTGGCCGCCGCTCAGTCAGTGGGGAGCGGCCTGAAGTGGTCGACGAGACGGGCGTGGGCGTGCTAGAGTCGGAGGAGGAGGATGCGTTCTGGTTTCACGCTGGCGCGGTTACTGGACAGCGCGCAAAGAGCTTCGGTAGCGCGCAGCACCCACAGTGGGTGCCGCGCCCCGTCCCACAGTCTCGCCCGGCGTGGAATCAGCGGCAGCCGCCGAAGAAGCAGCGACCTCTTGTGAGCGCGCCAGACACGAAACCGCCGCCCTCGTCACGGCGCAGCACTTCGCGCAGTCCAGAGCGCGCGCGCGTACCGTCGTCGCAGTTGGCGTCCACTTACAGAGCACTCACGCCCACTCGGGGACCGGTTCACAGCGTTGAGCGTGCTTTCCACCGCAGTGCCACCCTTCCGGGTGCGCAGCGGAGGTCGCAAGCACCGTCACACGAGCGCTTCAGTGCCACCGCCCCAAGACCTGCTGCGGCCGCTGCGACTGTGCCTGCCCGCAAATCGCCCATGGAGGAGGCGCAGGTCATGACGCTGCAGTCCCCGATCGGCGGTGTAAATACCACGAACTCCCCTCTGTCTCCGCCATCCGCGCGCGCGCTTTTTCAGAGCATCGACGTGGACAGCGCAGCGCGGAGCAGCCCACGTTCCGCGACGCCCACGTCGGCGGCACATCAACAGAAAGTGGGCAGCACGCATCGCCACTCCCCGCCGACTACGCAGACGTTGCAGCAGACCTGCGACGCTGCGCTGGAGCGAGCGACGCGGGCGGAGCAGCAGTGCAACGTCTTGACGCTCGCCTTGGAGCAGCTTCTTGTGGAGCACGTCGCGGAAAAGGCAGAGTGGCAGGCACGCCTTGCATCGCTGGAGCAGCAGCTGAGCAAGGTAACGCAGTGGGTCAGCAGCATCGATGCCGAGGCGAACCTGTCTGCGGAAGAGACACGGACCTCCTCTCCGGCCACACAGCAGGCGGATGGTGCTACAGAGAATAACGCTATCCATGAGGTGCGTGACGTGGAGTCAGCACGACCTCCGTTGCCGGCTCCCATAATGACAAGCAAGACTGCTGTGTGGGAGGGAGAGGAGGGAGAGGTCAGCTCGCACCGCTGCAGTAGCAGCACTGCCGGGCGTAGCACAGATGCCAGTCCGCTTCCGGGTGCCCCTGGAGCGACGCCAACTCCAGCACGCCGAGACAGTGCAGGTATAGAGAGCCGCGGAGCATCCGCGTGCCTGGTGCGTCTGCCGCCGTCGCCGCCGATGATACTGCACCTGCATGCAGAGAAGTAAAAAACTCTAGAGGTGATTGCTTTTTTTTTAAAACTATCTGTGCTTCCTATAGTCAGCGCGCGCCTTGTAGAGACTCCTCGCCCAATGCCGCTGGGTGGAGCGCATTGTTGGCGAGCACGGATGCTGCGTCTTTTGGCTGCCGTTCACGCAATAGAAATTCTGAGAAAGGGGTGCTCCCCCCAGTTATAGATATTCATTAGATCTTTGAGCGCATGCTTGTTGGAGAACACAACCCAAAACGACTGCAGGCTAACACGGGTGCCCACGCAGAGCTCCGAAATGCACATCGTGAGGTGCATCACGGTTCAGGACTGTTTTTCTTCTTGAGATGCTGAAGTCTCAATAAAGGCTGTTCCACACCCTTCAAACCCGTGCCTTGCAAATTTTAAGAAAATGGAGGAGAGCGAGACAGTGGGCTTGCTTTGAGATCGGATGGCAACAGAGCACCCAGCCCACTTGCCACGGCGCCATGCTCATCTGGGCTCTTTCTGCAACACGCTTCCCTTGTGAAAAGGCTTGTGTACGCAAGCGGTGACTACGAGAACAACTATTGTGGAGGCGCTTCGCCAGCACACATCCACACGGATTTATGATGAGCATATCTGTTGTGTTTCCATTGTCTGCTGTGCCAGAAGGCGCGTGCAGCTGAGCTGTCACCATTGCCCACTTCTTTCCTCGGCGTGTACACTGCCGTCTACCTTTTAATGCCTCCTTTTATTGCTGTTATTATGGAACCAACGAAGGTTGAAAGACGGGTAGGGTATTGAGACTACAGAGGGGGGAGGGGGAGGCTCTTTGTCAACAGCTGTTGCTCACCGTCTCACGGTGGAGAATACAGAGAACACAGAGAATACGCGCACCTACACAAATTTATAGAAGAGGCAGCACCAAGAGAGGGACGGGGGGTGCATTTTCCGTTGGGAGCTGGTCGCATGAGGCAACGCTCGATGTTTCGCCACCTCCAAATAAAAGAAAGAGACTATCCCCCCCGTTTTCCCTCCCTTCTAAGCGATCCAACTCTCTGCAGACGAAACAGGGGTCGGCATCCTTGAAGCACAGAGCCCCCACTGTGCTCCTGCACATGACGCAATTTGCCTCCAAACGCGTGGACGTGGAGACGGCGGTGCACGTTCTCCGCAGCGCGTGCCAGGGTCAGGGTAGCACAGCCTCCAGTCACGTTGAGGGGGTCGCATCTCTTCTCCCGTCTGCCTCATTTCTTGCGGCACACTGCACGCCAGCACTGCTGTCGAGCATCCTCGACGCATGTGACGCGACAACACCGGTAGCCGGTGGACCCAAGAAGCTGGCGATGCTGAATGCCGCTTGGAAGCTGCTCCTCGCCGTTGCCTCTTACCGGGATGTTACGCCGAGTGACTACGAGACGGCGCTGGTCCACATGATGGAGCAGCTGCGATGGGGCGTCTTGACGCATGACTGGAGCGACAAGAAGCGCGTACGGCTAGCCGCGTTCTTTGCGTCGCACCTCGTGTTGGCTGTACGTGCGCACCCGCAGCTGCTGCTGACTGGGTCAGAGGCGGCTCAAATCTTTCTATCTCACCTGGTGCGCTTACACTATGCTGTCTGCATCACGGTTGCAACGAGCACGCGTGACGCCGAGGCGGTCACCGCTCTGTACGAGCACATCGTTGGACGTCTTCACGGAGTTTTTGAGTGCCTGGGCAGCGCTGCTGCGAGCGTGGCACCGAGGGTGGACAGCAACAGCGGGGAGGCTTCTACAGATCTCACAGAAAGAGCAGCGAAGGAAAATTGCGCGGAGATGGGTCAAGCGGCGTCGAGCACAGTGGGGGAGCTGCTGGCGCAGTGCGTCTCCGCCGCCGCCGCTGTCGAGGTTCAGGAAGCAGCCGGAGGTGGGGAGTGGGTGCGGCAGGCCACGGCCACGGCTGCACTTAGTGCCTACCTGCATGCAGTACACGGGCTGCTGAAGGGACTGCCAGAGCGCAGAGGATCTAACGAGGAGGCCGCGGCGGCAAGCGGGTCCGCTGAGGGAAACGCAGGAGGTGAGATCAAGAGGACCGACAAGGCAGACGAAGCTGCCTCGGAGAGCAGTGTTGGGGCTTCTCTCGTAGACTCGAAGACGCTTAACCTGCTGACCGAGAGCTTGCTGTGCTGGGTCGGCCACCGAGCGACGCACGGCGACGGCAGCGATAGCGATGGGGTTGCGGGGGAGGAGCAAAGCAGTGGCAGCGCCGCAGCGGCCGCAATCCAGCGCGACATTGGAGCTCTGTCCAAGCAGCTTCCGATTGGCGTACTCGAGCTTCCTCTGCCACGTGGAGACGCAGACGTGCAGCCAGCCGGTTCCGCTTGTGCCTTTGCGCCTTCCACAACACTGAGTGAAATGTGGATCAGCTCACTTGCCTCTCTGTGGCAGCAATGGATTACGCTGTGCGCCAACGCCGAGGAGGCAGAGAGCAGTGAGGGTGGCAGTGGCGATGGTAGTGTGCCTTCTCAAGGCCACAGCGAGCCAACAAGGGGGGTGACGTGCGACCGTGCCGATGCGCAGCCACAGGCGTCAAGTGCGGCCAGCCTGTGCATGCATCTGTCAGCAGTGGTGCTATCGTCCATCACGTGTGCGCCGCACACATCCGCCGTGTCAATGATGGCTTTGGAAGCGTGGTCGGAGCTGTTCCGTCGCGTGGAGGGTGCCGCAAAATCTTGTTCTTCATCACCGTCGGCCCAACGCGCTGTGGTGCGTTCGCTTCTACGTGTGCTGGCGAACATGCGCTGTGCGGCGGCAGGCCTTGCAGAAGGGGTTTTCTGTCAACGAAAGCTGGAGGACGGGCCGAGCGCTTCGGATGCTGTGCTCGACGAAAGCTTTGCGGGCACCAGCGCGCTCCTTATGCGTTGGATGTGCGCCGCCGCAGCGCTGCTGAGCTACGGCGAGTCTGCCTTGGGCATTGAAACGGCCGACGCATTGGCAGGTGACGGTGAAGTGCAGGGTGACGATGCAGGAAGCGGTGCAGCAAACGTTTTGCTTTCTCAACTGATTGAAGTGACGCGGATACAAGCCACTGGTTCTTGTGCGGCAGCGTGTAGTGGATGGGACGATAATAGCGAGCAAGGCGAAAGCAGACAAGGCTACCCGCAGCGAGCCGCTGCCGTCGCCGAGCTGCGTGGCGCTCTGGTTGCACTGCAGCGGGAATCAAAAGGAGTGGGGAGGCAAGACGCGCCTTCTGCTGGCTCATCCTACCTGCTGTGCCGGCGGCTCATTCAAATCCCAGGGAAGCTCCACAACGTTATCCGCGCCTTTTCTATCATGCCGGCGGTGTGTGACCCCCGAGTGGCCCATGAGAATGGCCAAGGGGTGGCCTTGGAGCAGCTCAAGCTATCCCTTCTGTCGTGCTCCTCTCTTCTGGCCTCGCTCACGCAAATACTTCAGGGACTCTCGGAGGTTTCCACTGAGCCCGCGGAGGATGAGGCGGGTTCAGAGGAGGGGCTCGAGGGTGCAGAGACGCAGATGCGCAGCGCACGTGTCGCGCGTTGGGTGGCTGCGCGTCTCCTTTACGAAATTGCGGCGGTCTCCGTTTCAGACAGCGCTGAGGATGCGCTGCTTCTGGCATGCGTGCGCCGATGGACGGACGTTGCCTTCTCTGGTTTGCCTTCTCCGGCCGCAGTGCTTAGGAGGCACAGTGCGGAGGCTTCGAGGGCGGAGGTTTCACGTCAGTGTGGTGATGCCGTTGTGCACGCGGACGCGGCCGGCTCGCTTTTGCGAGTCGCGGAGGAGTGCACCACGCTGGATCTAGAGAAGCTGAGCCTGTCCGATAGCGCTACAGCAGCTCTCATGGCGTTGATTGAGGGGGACAGTCAAGATCAGGAAGATGCCGATGCTGTCTCGCGATGGCGTGCACTGCAAGAGGAGGAGGCACGGCAATGGTGTGCTGCAACGTCGTGGGCGCGGCGGCAAAACGACGTGGCCGAAACCGCATGGGAGCGAGGTGAGGTTTTTGCTCTTCCCGGTGGATCGGAGGGAGACGACAAAGACGTGTTATCCATGCCGCGCGGCAGCTCTCCTACCGCCGCAGACTATCTTCGTGGCTTGCAGGACTGTGAGATGATGCTTCAGCGACTGCACGAGGGCGTCACGGCGGGCTCCTTCGTCTTGCTGAAGCAAACGCACGGCAACAAGCGTCACCGCGAGGACCACTGCGATGAGGGCCGAGGTGCACATGGACGGATCACTGTACAATTGAATGAGGGGGAGCACACGTGTATGGTGAGCACCCTTGCGCGCATCCAAAAGCTTAGCGAATCCGCTCTGGCGCAATTAGAAGGAGGTACAGATGCAGCAGCAGTTGCTGCTGCTGCTCCTTCAGAAGCGCCCCAAGGCACCACCGTCAAAGCCGCGCCGCGGGCAGGCCGTTTGGAGGATGTTCGGCAATGGGGTGCACAGGTGTTCACGCTATCTGATACTGAATCGATGGGCAGCCGCCGTAGACCGTCAAGCACTGAGGTGATCGACATTGAATAAAGCGATGCTTTTGCTGTTTCTCCATATATACATATATATATCTATAACTCCTATGTGTGTGTGTGTGTGTGTGTGTGTGTGCGGGTATGCGTGCCGGACAGCAACCACACTGCTGCTCATAACGTTCTCCTTTACAAATTCCAGCGATTCAGCGGTGTGCCTCAGCCCTTCGTGTTCACCGAAGGCTCCTTTCCGCAGATGCACTCTCTCCTTTCGCTGTGCGCCAATACAGAACAGGGTTTATCGGTTTCAGCTAGAATTTGAGCGCTGGAAGTGAAGTGACAGCACGCGAGAAACGAGGATGCGTTTGACGAGCCTCCCATCGATTCCCTCCTCTCTCTGACCCACCCCACCCCACTCTATTGCACTCATCATCTTCGATTAGAATACTTATTAAGCCAGGAGTGCGCTGCTTGAACCGCATTCGTTATTCATCGCGTACACTGATGCAATCCGGATTCAAGCGCTCCCGCAGCGGCGATGGTGGCTTCGAGGGCCGTGGTCGCGGTCGCGGTGGCGGGCGGGGCGGGGCTAACCGCGACCGCGACCGCAGCGCGGCCGGCATGTCCAGCAGTCGCCAGTGGTCCGGCGGCTACCGTCCGCAGGTCGCTGACGAGTCGGTGCCGCGGCCGCACCTTCCCGGCGAGCGCTCGCGTGGTCGTGGCCGCGGCGGCGGCATGGGCAGCCGCTCCTCCGCCTCATCGTTTTGCACACGCGGCGACTTCCGCCACCGCGACAACCACCCCGTACCGAGCGCCATTCCTCAAGGCCAAGGCAGCAGCCGCCACCGCCACGTGACCGCCAAGCCGCGCGATGTGGTGGTCATTCTCGAGAAGGCGGGCATATTGATGGGCCATATGGGGCTGGTGGACGCCTACGACCGCGCTGCGACGACGGAGATTACCAACGCGTCGTTGAAGGACGTGCGCCCAGACATTGTCCACCAGTGCCTGCTGGCGCTGTTCGATTCTGATCTGGCCTTCCAGCATCGCCTCCGTGTGTACATTAGCCTCTTTTCTCGGCAAGGAAAGGTGATCGAGGTGTCACCGGCGCTGCGTCCGCCGCGTACGTACGCGCGTTTCCGCGGTCTCATGGCGGCCCTGCTGCGGGATGGGCGTATCTGCTCCACGGACGGGCAGACGCTGATGCGGCTGATGCCCGGGTCTGTCGCCCCGATTCTCCCCCACGGTGCGGAGGTGATTGGGCTCACAAACAGCCTGACAGCCCCCATTGTGACAGCGACCCAGCTGGCGCAGCAGGCCGCTGCCGCTCCTGTCGACGACTCGCTGCAAGGCGGCATCAAACACGTTACTGCATTTTACTGCATCTCCTGCACGGACGACTGCAACATGGATGGCATCGACTACATTACAAAGTTGGTGTGCTTGTCGGCCTACCCGATGGCGGCCCACGTGCAGAGCGCTCGCATCTGCGAAGGCCACACGCGCGTGGAGCCGGATGTGAACGCTAGCCACAGCGCCGCGGCGAGTGCCAAAGGCAGTGAACCGTAACTCTGGGTAAAGGCGCGAATCGCAGTCATCCGCGGCGGCAGCAGGTGCCGTGTGCGTTTCTGTGGGGTGGGGTGGGGCGGGGGGAGGATTTGTGGTTGCGTTTAACTCTAAGCCGCTTAATTAAGTAGTTCCTTTTGCCATAAAAGCCGTATGCGTTCAACGCTGCACCCGCACACCAAGCAACTCGGCGGAAGAGTCAAAGAGAAGCAAAAGGCGAGTGAATCAAACCTGATGATGCGTTGTGCCTTGCCATCACAGGGGGCGAGGGCTACAGAGTGAGAGAGCTGCACTTTGTAAGATTGGAGCGTCTGGCCAACACAAGGGCCGCACAACAACTTTGCTCTAAGCGCCAGCGGATTTTTACGGCGACGCTGTACTTCAAAAAGAAAGAGAAGTGTGTTGTAGGTGCCGAAGAAGAGACGGCGTGTTCTCTACTTGCAGAGAGTGCAGCCGTGGTTGTGCCGTTTGAAAGGCATTTGGCTTCACAGAATCAAGCTCTCTGTTTCTTGTGCCGTCTCGCTCTTTACTTCTTCATCTCACCCGTCCGCCAGGGGAAGGATGCAGTGGCCCGGAAGGCGCAGGCCAACACGCTTTTAAATCCTTTTTGTGCTTCATGTCGTCAGTGTGGTGACGCCGTCTCGTGAGTGACCTGTCGAGCTGTGAATCGGTGCAGGTGCCTTGCTTTAGAACTGCGGGTAAGGCGGCCATTCACAGTCCACACTTTGTTTTCGTTGCCATCGGAGCGTCTGGCTGCACCTCTGTTCTTCTTGATTGCTATTTGCTTAAGCATAGCGGCCTCCATTGGGATTTCATTGTCGCCCTTCCCCTTTGCCGCGGTGCCACTCTCCCCCTCCCCCTTTGTGATGTCGTCCCTCGTGCCTTTCGATTTCCGCTGCGTCGGCCAACTCACAGGCATTTCCCTTCGCTGTGCACCTCTGCACCTCTGCCTGCCGCCAGGATGGCCACCCACTTCCGCGGACGTAGCGGAGCGACATCACAAATGTGTGGAGAGAGCTATGGCCTCTGGTCTCACGGCAGGGGGGTACTCAACACCGCTGTTGCCTGGCGGGGTAGACCCTGGTGCAGTGCATACTTTCGAGCAGCTACGGTCGGGCTCCACGTGCACTTCATCGACAGCGACACCGCTGCCGCCACCCGGGGTTGAGGGCACGCTTATGCTGGCCGCGCAAGCCTCCTCTTTGAATCACAGCCCTGTCGTGACAACGCCTGCTGCCGCTTCTGCCTCAACAGCGACGCCATCCAAGCCGCGTGTGAGGTACTCCGCACCCCGTGTCATCAGTCTTCACAACCCTGCGCTGTGCATGGAGGTCTTCTTCAAGCTTCAACCAATTGATGGGGCAGTTGGCGGAGATGATGCGAGCGACGTTGCTCGCATGAAAGGTAAAGGGAAACCCGCCGATTGGACGGGGGGCTGTGCTGCCATCACAACAGCTTCTGCGCGAGCTTTGAAAGCTCCCGCGTACACCAGTGAGGTGGCGCGCGGGAGCAGCCACCCGAACTGGTCTTCTATTCCCACATCGGCGTTGCGGCCTTACTCGCACCACACACACATTGAGCTTTCTGTGTTTTACACTGGTGCCTTCATATCTGCGGCGTGCGCGCTGGCTGCGGAGCCTCGTGCGCCAGATCCACCGCCCGCTGTCGCAGAGAGCGCTGGGGCTTGTCCTTCACGGGCCGTCCACATTGAGGATGAGGAACTGGCCAGTCGCGACGCTGTATCACGAACTCCATGGGATGTGTGCGTCCACCGCTTCCAAATAGACGTCCGGCACGCTTTCTACATGGGGGCGACGGTTGAGGAGGCCGATGGGACGCTGAGACGATTGCTGCGCCTTGAAGAGCAGCGGGTGCAGGGCAGGCGCCACCTGCCCCGCCCCCTCGTCTATCTGCGGTGTCTGGACGGTGTCTTCGTGCCAGCTGTGTGCTTCGCCGATTGGGACGCCCCGGTGGAGGACACGCTTCGCGAGTGGCAGAGCAGCCACATCTGCACGTTTTCTCCAGCACCCGTGGCGGCCGACTTCCGAGGCTTCTCTCCCACACCTGCTCCTCTGAACGCCGTTGCAGGTCGAAACCCACTCGCTCCTGTGGCAGCGGCGCAGGCGGCCGCCGCGTGTAAGGAGCTCCCTTGGAGTCGAGCGCCGTCGTCGATTGGCTGGAGCTATCCCGCCTTTGCGAGCCCCCGTGCTGGGCAACAGTGTGTCACGATGGGAGACGTGAAGGCCGCAGCGTACGCTACACTTGCGTGGGAGCAGCTGGCCGGTGCTGCGGAGCAGCGCAAGGCTGCACTGGCCGACCAGCTGGATGCAGAGGCGACGTCACACCCGACGGAGCGTTCCGTAGCAGCTCAGTGCGCTGCCGTGCGAGTGCAACTGACTGCCGCACGTGAGGCGCTGACGTTCTCCACGCTGGAGCTAGAAAGCTTGCGCGAACGGGTTGTGCAGCGCCAGCGGTGTCTGCTGCGCGAGGAGGAAGCCCTCGCTGCTGTTCGCCAGTACGAGAGGAGGGTGACAGCGCCGGAGACTGCAGAGGCTCAGCAAGAGCAGGTGCGGGCCGAAGAGGTGCAGCGAGCACATCTGCGCGCCCAGCTCGCGCGGGGTCGACAGCAGCGTGTGCGGGAGCTGTGCCTCGTGTATTCGGTGTCTCTGTCGTCGCAGTACGCGAGCCATGCCTGTGCTAACGCGGCAGATGCGAAGGATCACATCAACAACGCCGCTTTACCCATCTTGTTTGGGCGTGCTGGTGCGGGCACCGCATCTCACCTCGTCGCCCGCACCGCGGACGCCATGCACGAGGAGGCGGTTGGGCTGGGGCATGCGTGTCACGTACTTGTGGTGCTCTCCGTCCTGTACAACTGCACGTTGCCCTACCCCATCTTGCTGGGCAGTGGGCAAAGTCTCGTGTTGGCGTCACCGAACGTCGACGCCGCGCAAGCGTTCGCCGCCCCGTACACGCAGGCTGACGCCCGCAAGTACCCCCTCAGCTGCCACAAGGAAGCGGAGAGGCCGTTGATGATGGCGGGTGCTCTTTTGCTTTTGCGGGATTGTGCAGTGCTGGCCAAGGCGATGGGGAAGCCAGAGCGGCGCATCGCTGCGTGTGCTGATCGGCTGGGAGCGTTGCTCGACCTGCTCTTGTACGACGTGGAGTGACGCGCGTGTGTGTGGGTGGTGGGTGGTGGGCAACTGATGGTGATGAAGAGTTGCTGCTTCCATGTTTAGTGTCGAGCCGACATCGCGATAACGAAAGGACTCTGAAAAGGAAAAGAGCTGGGCGATGAAGGGAAGGAGGCTCAATGCGCGGCTGCCGCCTTACTTGACAGGGAATACGCATCACTGCGAGCGCTGTGCTTCGCCGCAAAAAGAGAAGTACTTCGTTGTGAAGCTTCTGGAGGCAGCCACACACGCCGACACGGGTGTAGTGCCGACGCGCCTCTCTGCGTGCTCCCTCCTCTGTTCGCGTCCACTCTATCTTGAAGTTTCCAAAGCGCATCTTGTGATTCGGTCCCGGCTCTGCCCTTTTAAATTTTCCTGCGACACGCCACGGCTCACCGGTGGGCTGCGGCTGGGCCTCTTGCAGACAAGGTAGGAACACCTTCGACTGCTTCTATTCGCTTGGAGCTCAAGCCATCTCTCTCTCTCTATCTATCTAATAGTTCTTATAGTGTTCGGTGGATGTTTGCTGGGCTGCAGAAATCAACTCGGGCGGACGACGGTGCCGGGGCGTCGCCGAGTGCCGGCAGTGCGGAAGTGTTTTCGTCTTCATCCGCAGCCCGTGTGGGGGAGCTGCAGCGGACGCTAGAGCTGCTGTACCGTGACATCCTCTTTCCTTTGTATGAGCCGGTGGAGCGGCTGCGCGTGGTGAACCATCGGGCGATCCGCGTGCAGGATGTAATCGATGCCATTGAGAAGGAGAGTTTCCGCACCAGCACCTCCGGGTGACTGTGGCGCACCTCTCTCGTGTTTTCTGCTCCCCTCACGGATGCGCGCCGGCGACTACCTATCCTCCTCCCCCCCAACCGATTCGAATTGAACAGAAGAGGCCAGCGTATGGCGCCGAGAGTTCCTTGCGCTGCGTATGTCATCGATCGGAGAGCAAGCGCACGTACACACGCCTCATACACTAGTGCCCTTTCATGCGCAGAACAAAAGAAACATAACAACAACGAAAAACGGTTTAACCACCCTGATGGGCCCCCCCGTCCCCGAGTCATCTTTTAAAAAATAAGTAAATAATTCTTCAAGACTCCACGCCCTCATCTGCTTCTTCGCGGCAGAGGCTCCCACCACGTTATGCTGGCTATCATCGCTCCCTCTGATGCACTCCACGTCTTCTCGTTCCTTGCTTTCACGCGAAGCAGCTTCCTTTACAGAGTAGGACCGCATCACCTCTGCTGTTCACAGCGCTTTCCCCAGCACCACGAAAGCGAGAGGATTACGCGTTTGCGGGTGAGCGGACGCCCCACGGCCGACGGACGCCGCAAGCAGCTCATTTTATTTGTTTTATGTTTGACGTGTGCTGCGAAGGCAGCGTAGCGCGAGAGCAGCCAACGGGAGAGGGAAGGAGGAAGAGGGGAGGGAGCACCTATCGCATTCGCATCACTTCACCTTCCGAAGAAACGAGCATTAATTTCTCTTTAGCGCACTAGCAGATGGAACTGACGGAATGCGGAGGCCTCATGCGCTCCTAGCATTCATTGCTCGCCCAGGTCGTCGGGCGCACCGGCCGCCGGCACCTCGTGCCTGGGGTAACAGCACTTCGCCCGCTTCGTCGTCAGTGCTGCCTTGTGGCCCAGAGACACCGGATAAGGACCCGTCGGCGCAGCTCGTCTCGTTTGACATTCCTTCTGTTCACAGCGCAGCTGAGGAAAATGGGGAGTCGGCGCCGGCCCACTGCGTCTTCCGCCTTCTGCAGCTGCAGCTTCGAACTTCGTTGCTTTCCGCAGTCGCAAGTGCTCCGACGCCATCATCGTCAAGCGCGCTTGACACCAGCTTATCTCCCTCGCCGCATTTGAGAAGTAAGGCGCCGTTCGGCCATGAGCAGCCGCTGGTGATGCTGCGGCAGCTGCGCCGTGAAGTTCATTCTTTGGCTGCTGTGCTGCTGTCGCACCATCAAAGTCAGCTTCGACTTCGTAAGGAAGGCTCTCAGAACGTGAGCGAGTCACCGACAACACGAACGCAGTATGCACCGCATCGAAGTAGTAGCGGCAGCCATAAGAAGAGGGATGGCCGATCGCCTGTGCAGCTGATTCCCCCCCGTACAGATGCAGAGCAGGCGTTGCTGCAGCCCCTGCAGCTGGACATTGTGCAGCAGGTGTTAGCTCGGCTGACACTAGCCGAAGGGCTCTATCAAGTGGCGCTGAGCGAAGAAGGCAAGAGAGGAAGGGAGCCGGCATCGTCGACTACGAAAAGCGTGCCCGCCTCGTCGTCGCGAGCGGCGGAAGGTGCGCACTGCGACAATACGATTAAAGACGCAGTCATCGACTCAGAGTCTCGACTCTTCTTTCAGGAGTGCACGCAAGTCGCGGCCACGCTCGCTGCGCTTCTGGAGCCATACGAGAGCGATGCGCAGCCGCTGGCGTGTCTGGCGCACGTGCTGCGGGCATCTGCATCTGCTAGTGCTCCCGTGCCCGTGACCGCGCTCATCGAAGCTGTAGTGAGAGTACAAAATGGAAAGCCAGAGAGTCTTCCAAAAGATAAGCCGGACGAGGGATCTGCCTCTAGTGTGCCGTCCCCAAGTGAGCCATTGCTTGGGTGGTGCAGCTGTGTCCCCTGGCTTCTGCACCGTTACGCTGTTACGCAACTGGCACTTCCGGGTTCAGGGGAGGACGTCAGTTGGCCGGCTGCCAGTGCGTGGATGACCGCCGCCGCTGATCGCGTCTGCGCCAGCGAAGCCAGCGAGCTGCTTTACCTCTCTTCAGTACCCAGCGGTGGGCCGTCATCCACAGTCTTTCCAGGACACGCGGTGTTGGCGACTGCGCCAGCAGGGATGCTTTGGCCGTGGCAACGCGTCTTGGATCAGCAAGGAAATGAGGCGATCGTTGCCTGCGCTGATAGCACAGAACCGTCCACATCGACGAACGTCGATGCTGCGGCTGCGGCAGGGGATGAGCAGCTTTGGTCATGGCTTGCGAATCGACATCCACATCAGCGACAAGAAGTGGAGGACGAGGAGCTGAGAGAAGGCAGCTTGCGGTCGTACTGGAAGGCGGTAGTGCGCGAGGTGGGCAGCAGCGGTGCGGAGGCGGTTGAAGTTTTGATGTCCGCTGGCTGCTCCATCAACGCCGGGGCGGGACGTAAGCACGCGGGCGGGGGCACGGGCATCGATTCCCGGTCAAGCACAAAGCGGCTGCGCCAGCACCACTCGCCGTCGACTCTCACTCCAACGCAGCTGAAGGACATGCAGTTTCATGCAATCGGGTCGTACGTTGCGTTTCGTCGCATGGCGAGCTCTTTGCAGCGGCATCGACGCCTCGTCCCTCTCCTGCAGCTTCATGGGCTGGTGAGCGGACATCAACCGCATCGAGACGGGCCTCCCCACGGTGAAGGCAGCAGATGGAGCGCCTCTCACGCAGATGACAAGAATAGGTCGACAGCTGGGCGGCTGCGGCACCGCATACTGAGTGGTGAATTGATGGGCGCTTATGCGCGACACAACCCGAAGCGCCAGGATGGAAATGACAGTACCGCTCCTATCGGCCAACAGGTCCATCAAGCGGGTGCCATGCTGTGGCGCGAGGTTGCTTTGTTTGATGCCTACACCTTAATCACTCTTGGCCACGTCAGCGAGCACGCCGTGGACGTTGCGGCGTTGGACAAGTCGTTGGTGCTGCAGCGGCTATCGTGGCTTCAGCAGGAGTGTATCCAGCACCTGCGTACTCTTGAAAGTACACCACACAGCACCCAACGTAAAGACGCGACAGCGCGGCCTACACCGCGCATGACTCGTGAAGGCGATGATGCATCGAATGTCTCACAGCGACTCTCGCCCGCACGTGCGAAGGTGCTGCGGAGCCGGCTCACACCGCGTACGCGCGCCACGCTCATTGAGAAGTTACGAGAGGGCCTTCGGCTAAGTGCCAAGGTACTCGCGCGCTGGGGCGAATCAGGGGCGATTTGTCAGCTCTATCGGTCCCATCCAGGTATAGGTGCGAGCTGGGAGGTCGGTCGTGCGTTGCTGCAATGTGGACACTACGAAATGGCTGTCGAGGTGCTCAAGTCACTTCTTGAGACATCTCCCACTACAGGGCGGGGCCCGCCATCCGCCACATCCCTTCTTTCGTCTAGCGCGGCTTCCATGCGTCAGATGCTGTTGGAGGCGATGCAGGGCGCTGCCTCTGCTCTCGTAGCGCAACAGCACCAAGAGCAGAGACCGGAAGAGCCAAAACACAAAGTGCCCTTGGTGCCTTCGTCGTTGGATGTCACGCAAACCCCTCTCGACGCACTCGCAGGTGCCCCCTTTGAACCGGAAACATTAGATGGGGATGGGACGGAGGGCAGCTCACCAATCAGCGAGAGCGAGGCAGATGCACCACTGTCTGCTGAGTTGCGCACGCAGCTCCATGCCCTCTACACCCACTCTGCGTCACTCCCCGTGCCTCTCCCTTTGTGTCTCCATGCAGTCATGGAGGGGCTCACGGAGGTGTCGTGCTCTGCTGTGCTGAGTAGTGCTGCAGGTCCTCGGTTGTGCACGTCCCCTGGTGCTATTCAGCTGCAACACGGTTCGCTGTCTGTAGACGCATCAGGTATGCCATCGGACGAGCAGCTTCGACGAGTCGCCGTGCTGTGCACCTATGTTATTCGTTGCCACCTTGTGGAGCGGCCATCGTGTGGGCTTCTGAGTAAGACAGTGAAGCTGTGGGCCTCGTGCGTGGCGCGCTATCTGTGCCGGCGAGGAGACAGCGTGAACGACGCGCTGGGCTCAGCTTCGTGTAGTTCATCAAAGCTGTCCATGACGGATCGCTACCTACGTGAAGTTGCAGTGCGGCTTTTTCTCGGCTACCCGCACATCCCCGTTGCCCGGCTGCTCTTGACGCGTCTGCTGCAGCAGTGGAGCATGGCGTCTGGCACCGCACCCGCTCTCCTCTCCACCGCAGGTGTCGCCGCAAGCGCTCCTACTGCAGGCAGGAGCCGTCGAGAGGAGCGGGCAGCATGGACGGTGCGATGGCTTTTGAACAATGTTTTCCGGTACGCGGGAGGCGCGCGTCTAGAGAGCGGCGCGCTGCAGGCGAGGGCCTACCCAGTCTGCACGCCCGGTGCGGCCATTGCTGCGGATAGCAAAGGCTGCATGCCATGGTGGAACGCAGACTTTACAGAGCGCTACACGCAGGACACACTGCGGCTGATGCCGCGCATTGCGCTGGAGAACCTCGAACAGTTCCTGAGTGAGGAGGGCGACGGGCTCCAACACGTTCTCGATCGGGTGCAGGTGGCGCTTTACTGCCGCAGATCCGAGGAGGACGCGCAAAACCAGCCCTGGCAGTGCACCACGTGCTACCTGTGGAATAGCCGCTACGCCAGTGCGTGCAAGCGGTGCCACGCGCTTGCCACTTCGCTCCTGCAGTGCCGCCAATGCGAGTTTTTCAATTCTTGCGCTGGATACGAGGCGACGAGTGGCCTGAGCTGCGAGGTGTGCGGCACGTTGCTCGTAGCACCAACGGGCGAGGAATCACCGGTTAGCGTGGGGACTGCCGTTCTTCGAAGGCAGTCGGAGGCTTCTGCGACTCGCACACCGCAGCCGCCGTGCAGCCCCTCTGCGTTGTCACCTAGCAGGCCGGCGACTGTGGGGGCAGCCACTGTGACGGGCAGCGGACGACCGGCGAGCCTTTTCCGAGATTCTCCGAATGTTTTACGAGTGGTGTCTCTGCGGCCGTGGTCGTGTGCGCACTGCCGCACCGTTAATGAGGCGCGGCACGCCTTTTTCTGTCGGGGCTGTGGCCGTCCGCAGGCAACTGACATGGCAGGGCATATCGTCGCTGCCGCCGCCCTTCAGTCGTGTGGTTGCTGCGGTTACTTGCCAAAGACATTGGAGGGGCGCTTGTCGCCGTTCTGCGAGCGGTGCGGGTCATTGCACGAACGCCTGCAGCGGCTCTTCACTTCTGCTTCCGCCTCCACGACGACGCGTGCGCTGCAGCCCGAGGGTGGCGGTGATAGATGGGGAGGCATGTGTGGCTTTCTGCGATCACCGACGCTGTGGTGGTGCGGTGAGTGCGTCGTGGCTCTCAACCCCTGGGCACGCACCCACTGCAGTCTGTGCGGTGCGGGACGGCCCCCCAGGGGTGCTGCAAGCGCGCCGCACCCAGTATTAGGTTCTGAATCGACGTGTCCAGACCGACACGCGTCTTCTTTGGCGAACGGCTTAGGATCTGCGTGGCGGCACAACGTGGCGGCTCCCTTCATCACCGTGCCGTGGTCGATGCAGCCGTGCGGTGGGTGTCAGGCGCCCAACCGCGTTGGGGGGCGTTTTTGTTGGAGATGCGGTGCTGAGCAGTCGTGGCCGGCATCTGTCATGCAGACGATATCCACCGAGTGGCAGCACTGGCTGACACAGGTCTCACACGCGGTAACTGCGGCAGCGGACGAGGATTCGCCTAGCTGCAGGGAGGCTGGGCATCCAAGTTGCGGCGAGCGGAGTGAACAGGTTTGTCATTCGGACACAGGCTCCACAGCACTCCCTGCGTCGAGGAGCGCGACAAGTTCAAGGGCGCCGCTGCGGCTCCGACGCACAGAGCGCTGGGTGTGCCTGCGGGACGGCTGCTTGCATCTGAACTCTGCGGACGTGACCCAGAATACAAGCGATACGGTGTCTCCCTCACCGCTATCACCAGTCTGCTGTGCAGCCTGTCACGCACCCCGTCGCCACGTGGAGGTCTTCAATCCTTTCCGTGATCGTCTTTGCTGGCGGAGAGGAGGAAGTGCAGTCAACGACGCGAGTTCTTCACCTTCCCACAAAGTTGTAGAGGCGCTTCTCTTGCCACGAGATGCACCGCGCCCAACAGAGACGCTCACCATTGAGTTAGAGTCCTCCTCTCTGAACGAGCCAGCGGCGCACGCTCTGCGGGTGGTGCGCCGTCCGCAAGCGGCGCTGCTCGCTACGTGCGTGTGCTGCGGAGCTCCCGAGCAGGAGGACGGCAGCGCAACGTCGACGTCCGAAGCGCTGCATCGCTCACAGCCGATACGTGTGCGGCCGCTCTTTCTCGTGAATGTGTGTCAGAGATGCGGCCACTGCTCCCGGGGCCGATCGTGTGGCGCCTACGACACCTCCGTCGCGGGTTCGCTGGAGCCCACCATACCCTGCTGCCTTCTACCTGGTGAAGAGGCGCTGGCGCTTCGGTTGCTGCTTCGTTCTCTAGCGCAGAGCGTGCAGCAGGCGCTGGTCCTGGAGGAGGAAAGACGGGGCCGCACGAGTGACGGATGCAGCTCACGTGTGAGCCACAGGGAACCGTCTGTGCCCTCTTCAAATCACCGATTTGCTCAGGCGTTGGACTGGGCTTGGCTTTCGAGGCATGTACTCTCCGCAGTTCAACTGTTTATGGGCAGCAGCTGCAAGGCGACTTCCATAGGTGTTGTCGCTGCTGACCATGATGATCACGGGCTCAAACGGCAAGAGGAGGAGTTCGTGCGCCTGCATGACGCGCTGCTGCCGTGGCGTGGATGCGATGTGGCTTCAGCGCGGCAGCTGTGCTCGGTGGAGCCAAGTGTGGCAGTGCTGTCGGATGCAGCTGGCACGGTGCACTCCGCGCTGATCGATGTGCGTGAAGTGCTAGAGAACATCTGCAGCCTCGTTGATCTGCGAGTCTCCGAGCTGTCAGCGGTGGCGAGACGACCGTCGCGCTTTCCGCTGCCAACGCCGCTTTGCCTGCAGGATGCGTGGACACGTCGCCTCCTCCTCGCCGCCTTAGACCTCATCGACGTGGTGAACCGCAGTACGGCGTGCGATGAGGTTGGGTTCGCCACGCTGCGCCGACTCTGCTGCCTCCTCCGTCCACACGAGCTCGACCACATCGACACGGAAACGAAGTGGCGTTACTTGCAGGAGATGAAGCTGTCGCGCTCATCCATCCTGCATGGCTGTGTGGCGTGTGAGCGGTGCCTGAGGGATCACGCACCGGAGCAGCCATGCTCGGCATTGTAGCGACGGTGTCTGCCCGTGGCTGTACGTGTGTGTGTGTGTGTGTGCCGTCAGGGGTAGTGGTGAGCCGCTTAACACGCGCAGGGTACGATGACCGAAGCACGGGTGGCGGTTGAGGCTTCTCATGCTGTGTTTTTATCGTCACACTCCGAGCCTCCTGTGTTGATTGGTCTAATGCGGGATGTGCTAACCGTAGAAAGACGGGGCGACACCATATATTATTAGCGATGCGCTTCACGAGCGTGTGCTCCGCGGGTGCGCATCGCATCTCAGTTGTCCTTCGCCGTTCAACGAGTGGAGTGGCGCTTACCCATACTAACGATAAAAGGACGGAAGCGTCTGCTCTTTGGTTGCCAGCAGCGCATGGGCCATCTCCAACACTTCCCCTCCCCCTTCCGCCGTCTTGACTTCACCATGCCTCACACAACAACGCTCTTGCATCGCCTTTAATTTGTTTATTATGGGGTCCTACGTTCACACGCGCCCACGGAAACCTCAGCGTGTCGCTATACGACGCCCGATTAGAGAAGTAAGCAGCGCAGGAAGGAGGGTTCAGTGCGCGAAGGGACCTATTGGATGGTAGGTGCTGCTCGAGGACATGCTTCGACGAAACGCGCTGTGGTGCCTCAAGGCACGGCCCAAGACGGTGAACATCGAGCCTGGCAGCAACCGCTTCTTAGAACCCAAGATCGAGGCGAAGGCGAAAGATATCTTTGCCGTGCCGACCTTCCCTAATAAGGCGGTGCTGCACAACTGGCGCTTCTTCATTAAGGCCGGCAAGGCGGCAACGGGCCCGCCGGTGGGCCAGGAGTTCTCGAAGCTCGGCCTGAAGGCGATGGACTTCGCCAAGGCTTTTAACGATCGCACAAAGCCGCACTTTAAGGATGACATCGAGTTGATCGTGCGCATTCAGGTTTACTTTGACAAGTCATACATCTTTCGCATTGAGCCGCCCCCAACGACGTGGTTTCTGCTGCGCGCGGTGCGTAAGAAGCGTGGTGAGAGCGGGCCCGTCGTGCTGCGCGGCCACTACTGCGCTTACTTGACTTTAGAAATGTGCTACGAGATCGCCAAGATGAAGCAGATGTCGTGGGGGAGAGTGGAGTACCCGCCGATTGAGGTGCGCGTGCGGCGCATCGTCGGGCAGGCGCGCCGCATGGGCATCGCCATCATCGGCATTGACACTGCTCACAGCTCCCCGGTGAAGGGGGTGACGGAGAAGCAGTACCGGGCGGAGTGTGAGAAGTACCGCCAGGTGCACATGGACCAGTACGAGGCGCTGAAGTCGGCGGAATTGGAGGCTGCCCCGCTGTTTGAGCGGCTGCACCGACCGAATATGGCTCCGCTGAGCGACGCTCAGCTGGAGGAGGGTCTGAAGGACGCACGTATTCTCAACGCCTTGTGGAAGGCCTCACACCCGAAGAGCATCTACATGCAAGACATCCGCAACCGCGAGATGGCGCGGCGCTATGTGAACGCGCGTGGCTGGTTTGAAGGCATGACGCCGGAGGAGATGCGGGTAGTGTTTTTGAATTACCGCCTACCGGAGGTGGACCGCCAGCGCCAACTTGGCCGGTCCGACGCAGAGGTGCAGAAGCAGGCGTATTGGACTCGTGATGGGCCCCAGCAATGAAACAGTGGTGGCGGTGACCGTGGAGGAGGAAGAGGCGCGTGGGTGCAGCGAGCGGCCCCCTGCTGCCTCGTCTCTCCCGTGGTTTGCGCTGACCGCGAAGAGGAGCCCCTTCGCGTCGCATGCTGTTGCTGTCGTGCCTTACGCGTGTGTCCTGCTGGTGATGCACATGACGGAGAGGGGTGGGGGCCGAGGAAAGGAAGATGGTGGGGTGCGGTGGCGCAGAACGGGTGGGAGGGAGAGAGGGCGCGAAGCCCATCGACGGCGCAAGACGTTGTCTCTCAAGCGGGCAGGTGAGGGCTGCTGTCCCTCCCAGCCACGCACACACACGCCGCTCAGATGTTCTCCGTACGCAGCCCCCCCCCTATCTGTGTGGTGGCATTGAAAGGATTCTTCGCTGACGTTTTCGTTTTGTTGTTAGGGGATTGGCGTGTCTTTACACAATTTGTTTTATGTTATATGTATAATGAAGGGGGCGGGGGCATGACGAAAGAGCTGGCGATGTGCCACTGCTCCCCGCCCTCGGGTATCCAGCCGAATGCACGAAGCAAACAGGCGGATGTGCTGATGCTCATCGACGGGCTCATCTTCTGCTTCCCACCTGCTGTCACTCCATGCACGTGCCTTTCGCGAGCAAGAGAGAGAGAATGGAGGAGGGCGGCGGGAGAGGAGCCTTGACGAGTCCAAGAGAAACAAGCAAGCAAATCCAAAGTGGAGGAGCCGCACGTTAGAGTTCCGTTGTGAGTTGCGCTCGACGGCGTGCCTGTGGAAGTCTTCAGCGATGTTTTTTTTTTTTTTTTT
>LJSK01000014.1:91892-105151 GCA_001299535.1 Leptomonas seymouri
TTTTTTTTTTTTTTTTTGCCGTGAACAGTTGCGGCTCTACCGCCTTCCTTCTTCTGCAAAACCCTCCGTCGACACTGGTATGTGCGGCCTTCAAAACTTGTGTCGGTCGCCCTTCTTGCCTCCATTACACCAACAACCTATCACTGCTGACATGCGTTGCCTCAGCATCCTCCATGTTGCGAGAAAAAGCAGAGCGCACCCTTAGCTTTGGGCCAGCCTCTCGCCCAAAAACAGAGATGGCAGTGGTGGACATCTGCACCTTCTTCCGCATCTTGCGCTTCATCTCGGCACAACCTCAGCTGTCTACGTTGGCAGCGGCGGCGGCGGCGGTGGAGCAGGCCCCAGAAGATGTGCTGACTCAGCCAGTGGCGCAGTCGGACATCGCTCTCTCGCCTTCGGCCACGGACGATGGGGCACCCCCACTGCCACCCAAACGCTCGCAGATGGGCGCCAGCGTAGCGGTGGGCAACCGGATTCGCATTCCAGAAAGACTGAAAGAGCCCCTCGAAGAGTATCGAAGAATGGCCACGACGCCACCGATAAGCCATGAAGGCCTCGCGGCGGCGCGGCAGCGTGTGCAGGCTATTCTGGAGGAGCTGTGCAGTGAACTGGGAGATGCGGCCGTCTCGAAGGCGCTCCGCGACGACGTCTTTGCCCACAGGGAGGATGAGATCATGGAGAGTGATAGTACGAATTATATAAAGGACACGCGCACAACAAATTTCGGCCCTCAATACATGGCCAAGGCACGCGTTTCCAACAGCAGCGAGATGCAGGAGGTTGTCCCGGGGCTGTGGTGCGGGTCATGGCGTCAGGCAAACAGTCTAGAGGTGCTGACGCATTATGGCATTACCCACGTGTGCTGCTGCATCGATACGCAACCTCGCTTTCCAGACCAATTCATATACCTTCAGATTCCCGCTACCGACGCACCGACGTACAACATGCAGAAGCACTTTGCGCAAGCCTTCGAGTTCATTGAAAATGCGCTTGTGAAGTGCCACAGCAACGTACTGGTGCACTGCGGCGCGGGGATTTCCCGTGCACCGACGATCGTCTCCTCGTACCTCATCAAGAAGCTTCATATCAGCTCGACGGCGGCCATGCAGCTGGTGCAGCACCATCGCTATTTCGCGTCACCGAACATCGGCTTTCGGGAGCAGCTGCACACGTACGCCAAGAGTCTCAATGTCGATGAAGTTTCACCGAGCGAACGGGGCAAATGCACGAACGCAGGCTTCAAGCAAGCTGCGTCAGCGTTCAGTCACACGACGTAGGTTTGGACTTGGGTACCCTGCGTTCATAGTGCTGCGCCGGGTGGGCTGCGGCAGCCCGCAAGTATCCAACGAGTGTCTCCTTGGCAATCAGTTGCAACCATTCTCTATAGCAACCGCACTGACAGCGTATATGATGAAAAGGCGTAGGAGGAGGAGAAGAGAGGGGGTTATCGTGGCGGAGGACGCGTCTTACCACGAGGTGGCCACACTAGCGGGCCCCTTGGGTGGCTGCTGTCGCTTACTGCTTGCTGCTTTCGTTTTTCTTGCTGGGCTGCTCAGCAGGTATCTGAGCGTTATACCGATATTTCGTTTGTATGGCCATACATGTGTAGTTCCACAGCTCACTGCTGCTTTTTCCTTTCCCACAAATCTCTTTGCACGACAGCAGTGAACATCGCCCTCCTTTCTTTCTTCGCTTTGTTCCACCCCGTCCCGCCCCGCCCCGCCCCCCCTGCGCTGCATTGAGTTCAACGAGATGTATCCAATTCTTTTTGTTTTCTATTTTCTAGTTTTCTTTGGATGCTAATGTTCCTTGGCGTCATGATGAATGGAGGTGCCCAGATACCCCCTCGCCGGCTACTGGGACGTGATATCAAACAAGCTGTCTTTGAAAGCTGAGCGTTAGCAAGCAAATACAGCTCTCGCTCGCTCTCTCTATATAGTTTCGCCACCTGCCTTTTTCGTTGTGGGCTCCATTCTGCGGTAGTGTTGACGGCACCGTGAAGGTGCCTGCCACACCACTCTCGATCATCCATCGAGGGAGTCGTAATTGAAAAGCGTTTCATGTTAAAGACGAGATGAAAAGCTTCTCAAGTATAAGTGGACGCGCGCTGCTGCAATGAGCAAGAGGGAAAACTCAAAGAAGGAACGCAACGGTGACAATGGAAAAGGAGGCTCTTGACGTTGTGTGGAGCCGAAAAGGGGGGAGGGGGGCGCATGTCTTCCTTTTCCGATTATCCCCTTGGCTTTCCTCCTTGACCGCCGCTTTCGACGACGCGCACGGGCTGCACGGTGCATACCGCTACTCTCCTCTTGCTCTCCCTATGGTCTACTGACTTCCTCCATTTTGCATGCGCCCGTGGTATACACGAGCTTTCTAATCGACCGCAACGCTGTGCAAGCAGGATCATCACTCTGCTTCTCTGTGCAGCAAGAGGCACATTCGGCTTTCCCCCTCAACTTCGTGGGCACGTGAGCGCACACATCACCCGTGTACGTCCTGAGAGAGAGAGAGCGAGAGAGCGACGACGTCAGCTGAACAAGAAGAAGCGAAGCAAAAAGTAACAACAAAAGCAGTAACGCAACGCAACGCCGATCGCCCTTGGAGTGCATCGACACGTCTTGCTGATTTGTATAGGTGCCATACATACATTTGCGTATCATTTAATATCAAGCGGCTCAGTGCTAAAGAAAAGAAGATGTTAGGTTCAGGCAAGTCAAGCGGCGTGGTGAATGAGGCCAGCAACCTCAAGGCCAACGAGAACCTCACGGCCACCATCGAGCAGATGAACACGAAGGCCTACCGTCAAAACCGGGATATGAACGACGTTATCCCGACCCACCGCCGCGCTGTGGCCGAGGCGCCGCGGGACAACGGCGTCCCTGTGTACGATCCTTCCGCTGAGAAAGTGGTGGAGAGGGTGGAGCGCGGCAACGCGGCGGAGATGGAGGACGACGACGAGGACGACGAGCTGATGGAGTTGCGTCGGATGCGCATGCAGCACCTGAAGGTGATGCAGGAGAAGAGCGCTGAGTACCGCAGCAAGCAGCACGGCGAGTAC
Source organism: Leptomonas seymouri (assembly GCA_001299535.1). Lineage (NCBI taxonomy): Eukaryota > Euglenozoa > Kinetoplastea > Trypanosomatida > Trypanosomatidae > Leptomonas > Leptomonas seymouri. Next base: position 94,951 of record LJSK01000014.1, read on the forward strand.
CGCGAAATCGCCCAGGACGACTTCTTCAACGTCGTTGTGCGTGAGAAGGGTGGCAGCGATCACGTCTGCGTGCATTTCTATCACAAAGACTTTGAGACATGCAAGGTGATGGACCGCCGCCTGTCGGAGCTCGCGCAGGCGATGCTGGCAGTGAAGTTCGTGAAGATTGATGCGGAGCGATCTCCTTTCTTGGTGGAGCGTCTGCACGTGTCGACGCTGCCGTGCTGCTTGCTCTTCCTGAACGACGTCTGCGTCGACCGCATTCTCGGCTTTGACCGTTGCACATCAGAGGACGGCACGTTGGATGCCGAGCTGCTGCGCGAGCGGATCGCAGAGGCTCTGCAGCTGGAGGCGGATGTCTAGAGCCGGTGCGCCAAGTGTGGAGGCCGGAGTGGGCTGCCGCTGTTGCCACAGGCTTTTGCACTGCATGGTGCTTGCTGCCCGGCTGCCTCGACCACGGAGGTGGTGGGCGAAGGGCAAGTGTTTGATACGGCCACGCCAAAGAGAGGCGGTGGTGAGCCGCTTTTGCTATGTTAGTTGTTCTCTTGTCTCTCGTTAAGCGTGAAGTGTTAGTCTTCTGTTGTCATGAGTGCGTGTTATGGACTGGGTGGTGCCGTCGACAGGGCGTCCGTCGCGAAGCTAAGAAAGAGCATGAGAAGATAGAGGCCAGTAGGGGTGGTGATTGCCGTGAGAGAGGTGCGGCTATACTCGACGCATGCACGCGCTCTGCTGAGTGCCGCCATGCCACAGCTCATTTCATGTGCTGCCCATCTTCCCCCATCCCTCCCTCCCCCCGCCAGCAGTCTCCTCGCTATTCCTCCATAGGGGAGCTCCCTCCGACGGCGACGTTAGGGCAGCGCGTACACGACTTCATGGCGGCACCGTACGGTGAGCAACTCCTTCTTCCTCTCTTATGCCTTGGTGCTGTGTAGCCCTCCCGCAGCATCAGCACCATCTACCGCCATCGAGGCCATCGTGCCGGTTTCGCCGGCCGCACACATCTCGTCCACCAAGGAATCACACCAGCCGGTCTCTCTTGCTCAAACTGCACGATGAGGTTCCACCTCGTGCTTGTTACCATCTGCCTCGCCGGCTTCCTCCTCTCCAGCTACGCGTACATGGTGGAGGTTCACGCCGATCGCGCCAAGCAGCTTGGCGTCCCGTATCGCGCGTACTGCGATATCGGCCCCTTCTCCTGCACGAAGGTGTTCTCTTCGGAGTTTGGGTCCGTCACGCAGTTCTTTGGCCTTCCGAAGGCATCCAACGCGCTCATCGGGATGCTGTACTATACCACGGAGATGCTGTGCTGCTGGAACCCGACCTTAATGCTGCTGGTGAGTGCGCCAAGCATCCTCGTCACTGTCTGCTTAGCATTCATCCTCACCGTCGTGCTGCATGATTTGTGTGTGGTGTGCTGCTCTCTCTACGTGGTGAACATCATCACTGTGTACCTGTCCTACCGCTGGTGGAAGCGGTCCAGAGCCACGAATAGCGCTGGTAGGAGTAGCAATACCGCTGCTACCGCCCGAAAGCAAAAGTAAGACACGCTGCAGCGCTGACCTCGCCGGCTTCCCTCTATTGAGGATTTAAATGCTGCCGTCGAAAGGCTACTGCGCAAGCTGTGGACAACTCTTCATAGCATCAGTCTTTGCGGTGGAGTCTAACGGCGTTACTGCCGTCATCAGAGGCAAGAGGCCATTGCGCTTCGTGCTGGCGGTAGTCCTGCTCGTGTGCTTCCCCCTGCTGCTGTGTTTCATGTATCTGCTCTATCCACGTGCGCGGGCGTGTGCGGGTCGAGCCGCGCTGAGGTCAACCACCTCAAGACAAACAGCGATGAGACATACGACCCCAGACTGTGGAGGGGGGGGGAGGCATCTTCTGGTTGTCCACCACCTCTCTGCAACACCGTGTTGCTGGCGTTGTGCCCGTAGCTGACCAACACAGAAACATCTATCAGTAAAGAAGAAAAACGAAAGAAAGAGATAATCAGGCGTACGGGGTGGGTGGGGGTGGGCGGTTGCGCGAACCTACAACCGTGCTTATCGCAGATGCTGACACCATCGCTTTGCTTTCTATTATCGTGGGTGCTGCGTTCCGTCTCGCCTTTACGTGTTGCACGCTCATGCCTCTGCTCATGCGCCTCGTCAACGCTTCCCTCCCCCTCCTCCCCCTCTCTTACATTGTTGTTCCTCACGCTTAGTACACGGCGGTGGTAGGCGATCCTAAACGCTGTCGATCAAGCACCTTTTTGATTTTGCTCTCTGAAATTTACGTCGGAGTAAGTAGCGCACAGTGGTGGTGATCTTGCCGATAACCGTGTGATGTATCGGCGGACCTTACTTGCACTCGCGGCCCCGTCGTCGCGTGTGTGGTGGTCTCCGTACGGCAAACCCGACCGGGCGGGTGAGACCACCGGCACAAAGCCCGGTGTAGGCCACCGCGGCTCTGCCCCTCGCGATCTCTTCCAGCGAACCGCACGCCACCGTCAGTCGAGCTACAGCGTGTCGGCAGGCGGCCGCGGTTCAGCGGAGACTTCTTCTTCCGCATCGCCGTCTGTGGGAGCATGTCGGAAGAAGTCCTACGCAGAGGCAGCGGCCGGCCCCCTCGGCACGGCGAGCAGCAAAGGGCAGCAGCAGGGTGTCCACATGTACGCCAACAAGGAGAACGCGTGGGAGGGGTACACGGACGACCGCTTCTACGGCGCGAAGCGCTTTCGTGAGTATTGGCGCCGCATGCTGGCCGACCGCGGTGTGCGTTACTACCTCTTCACTGTGGTGGTTGTGATGACCGCAGCGGGAGCGAAGCTGTGGCAGATGCAGACGGTGCTGCGAGCCCAAACTGGGCTGCTGGGGCCACGCAAGAAGGCGTACCGAAGCCGCCTGACGGTGGTGCTGGACGTGGATGAGACGCTGCTGTCCTACGGCGATAAGGCATTTCGTCTTAAGGCTGGCCTCGTACCCCGCCCTTACCTCGCGGAGCTCTTGGATTACCTCACTTCGATTGATGCCGAGGTGGTGCTGTGGGCGGCGTGCAGCGAGCGGTACATGCGGCAAGTCCTCGGCATCATCGACCCAAGCGGCATCCGGGTGTCGCAGTACATCACTCGAGACAACGAGTGGTTCTCGCAGGACAACTACTATGAGAAGAACGTGCTGTGGTTGAAGCGCCCGCTCGAGGACACCATCATCATCGAGAATCGAGCACTGAGTGTGCGGAATTGCAACGCGAACGCCATCCTCGTCGATGACTTCATCCGTGGCGAGTACATGGACACCGGGCAAGACCACCCGGCAAACGACCACGCGTTAAGCACCGTCAAGAACATCATTGAGGATCTGGAAACCTCCGGCATGCCGGTGCCGGAGTACCTGGCGAATGCGCAGCTGCGCAACCCCGAGATTAAAGAGATATCGTGCCACCTGGCCATCCGTCAGCTGCCAGATGAGATTGCGCGCGGTGTCTTTTATTTCATCGGTAACAAGTTCAAGCCGACTCGCGCCAGCCAGTCGAGTTAGGTGGTCGACTCTCTTTCTGTCTCCCTCCGCCCTGTTATCTTTGTTTCTCAAGTGTGCGTGTGTCCGCGATGTGGCCCATCTCCTCTGTGCGGTGTGCTGCGCTTCAATCGCATGCGTCTTTCCGCTGACTTCACGGATGGGCTGCGGCATTGTTCCGGTGGTGGCGCATTCGTGTGCTGGGTCGTTGGGTTTGACCATCTTCGAGGGTGCGCTGAGCGGCGGTGGCAGCCTTTCTTGAGTTTGCGTTGGGAGTCGACATTTAAATGGAAGACGAGCGGGTATCGAGGCCGCACATTCGGCAAGAGCTGGCGCAGGCTGTCTGCCAAGGGAGAGAAGAGCGTCTGGCCTAGTGCTGCACCGCTTTGAATCGCGTGTGTGCGTGCGTGTGGAGGATGCTAAGGGGTGGAGGTGGGGGTGCCAACTACAGATGTGCAACCCATCGCTGCTGTGTCGGTCCGTCGTCTGCGCCCCGTGCAAGTAACTCACACAAAAATCATTCAATTACGGCATGAAGAGCGTACAACGCACCCCCCTCGGGTGGCGGTGGTGGGCGATGACGCCAGCGTGAACTTAACTTTTTTCTTTAATTTCCTCAGAAATCCGCTGGCTTCCGCAGGGCCTTCGTAAAACGAAAGGCCCGATGCCTCGAGGGTCCGACAGGGCGTCTCCATCTGCTGAAAGAGGACTTGCCCACTCGTTCCCCTGCATACACTCACATGCGGCTGCGACGATCATGAGAGCTTCTCTGAACTGCATCAACGTCTTCCTTCTCTCACCAACCCTTTCTGACAACGGCACACACTCTCAACACAACTCGCGCTGCTTAAAAGCGATTTCTTGTGCTGATTCTGAAGGTAGATTTAAAAGGATCAGAGATCCCCTCGATTGCAGGAGAGATGGAGGCGAAGCGTGTGCTCGTGAAGCGATACGTCTTCGGTACGAACCATGACGGCGAGAACTGTCTCCACTGGATGGACGACGGCTCGCTGCTGTACCCTGTCGGCAAGACTGTCGTCCTGCAGCAGCCTCGTTCCTGCCACCAGCGATTCCTCGAGACGGCCTACCAAAGTACCGCCATCACCGCCATTGCGATGAGCGCCAACAAAAAGTTTGTCGCCATCGCTGAAAGCGGCGAGCACCCCCAAATTCAAATCATTGATACTGTCACCCGCAAGCGACGGAGGGTCCTGAGCGTGTCGGAGCTCGACAGCGATCGCTTTGTGGCGCTCAGCTTCAGCAGCGATGGTCGGCACCTCGTCACGCAGGGCGGCGCGCCGGGATGGAACCTGTACTACTGGAACTGGGAGCGTTCGCAGCCGCTCGGGTCTATCTCGGTAGCCCACGTGTTCCAGTCCTGCCAGCAGACACAGTCCGACCTGCCAGGACTCGCTGCAGGGGGTGCAGGGATGCCACCGTCGCAGCCGCCGTCGCAGCAGGGGGTAGGGGTGGGCGGGGGTGGTGCAGCGGCCCGCTTACGCTCGTCGGTGTCGCGTGATGCCTCGATGGTGGTCTCGAGCATTGGTGTCTGCCCGCATGACCCGTTGCTTGTCAGCGTCGCCGGCAACGGCTTCTTCCGCTTCTACCGCTTCACCGAGGGTTTGCTGCAGCCACAACCCAGCGCCGGCATCCCGCGCGAGCAGTACGAGTCTTTCTCTACCCACTGCTGGGTCACTGCCCATAACGTCATCGCGGCCACGAAGAACGGCTACTTGCACCTGATCCAAGATGGCCACTACATCACGTCCATAAAACTGCCCTCTTCGGAGTTGCAGTACGGCGAGCGCGCCATGATGTCAAGCGACTCGCTGCTCCCCCCTGTGCCTTCCACGGACATCGTGACCTGCATCGTGCCAACGCACCCACCGGGGCCGCCGCAGTGCCCAAGTTGCAGCGGCTTCGTTGCTGCGACAAATCGTGGAAATTTATTTGTTTTTGAGGAGGCGCAGGCGATGTCGGTCCACAGCAACGTCGTGACCGTCGCGCCCATCGCGGAGGACGAGGACGTCCGGGATGCGCTGCATTACTACTTCGTATGCCGTCTGGAGGTGCCACTGTACGAGGCCGGGGAGCTGCAGCAGCCGGCCACGGAGAGCCACCAAGGAGCGGGGCAGCAGGCAAACGCGGAGTCTGGCGGTAGCGCCCCTCGCAGCTCTATCCATAACCGAAGCCACGATTTGGCCAGGGGCGCGGGGGGAGGGTGGGCTGCCGGCGGTGGTGCTGCACGCAACGAGGCTGGCAAAGGACGGGTGGGGAAGCTGTTTCAGATGCGACATGAGACACAGGGAAGGAGGGAGCAGGCCATCACCGGCACGGCGGCCGGCGGCGGAACCGGCGGCAGGGCAGAAGGGAAACATAAGATGGGCCCCCTGCACGCCAACAGGGTCGGGGGACCGCCAGGCAACGCCGAGGGCGGGCCGCTGGGCGGGATGGGTGCCAATAGCAGCCAACTCATTCATGACGAGAGCTCAGCCGAGGCAGACGAGCAGCGTCGCCGTCGCCGCATTACCGCCATCGCCCTCGACCAGGCAGAGGAGCGTCTGGCTGTGCTCACGGCGTCCGGCAAGCTGTACGGGCTCAACTTTCAGCAAAACTGGGAGAAGCGCGAGGAAATGTTCAGCACAGCTGCAATAGAAGGGGGGGGAAGATACGACTCTCTCAACGCTCGCACTGCGCTCAGGCCTGACAGTGGAGGCCAGCGCAGTGGTGCCGGAGCTCATGCCAACCTCCTCCCTGCGGCAGTCGCAGTCACCGTCACTGCAGCAGCTGCGTGCCTCCCTCTTCGAGCCGCTTTACCCCTTCTCACACAGTGGGCGTATCAATGGAATGAGCTGCAGCGTGCGCAAGCCGTTGCTGATCACCTCCGGCAGCGATCACAGCGTGCGGGTGTGGAACACGCAGTCAGGGCAGCTCCTGATGTGCCAGTTTTTCTCGTTAGAGCCCGGTTCGGTGGCTATCCACCCGGATGGCTTGGTGGCTGTCGTGTGCTTCCCCGACAAGGTACGCGTGCTGAGTGTGCTCAGCAACGCGCTACGCGAGCGCCGCAGCATCAACTTGCGCACCGCGACTGACGTGCAGTTTGCCCTTGGCGGCCACCTCTTCGCTGTTGTACACAACAACCTGGTCGATGTTTTCAACTCCAACACGTTTGAGCTGCATGGCCAGCTGCGCGGCCACCCTCAGCGCATCAAAAACTTTCAGTGGTGCTCCACAACTCCCTACCCAACCGACAACCGTGCGGTGACGTGCTCACCGGATGGCATGATCATGGATTGGAGCATCGCTGAGATGCGCAAGCAGACGGAGCACGCCGACAAGCGCTTCCAGTACGTTGCCGTCGCGTCCGATGACCGCAGCGTTTGGGCGGTGGCGGTGCCGACTTCTGCCACGGCGATGGACGTGTCGTGGAAGGTACTGCTGCGTGAGATTGATCGGCAGAGCTTAGGCACGACGAGTGGAGGTGCGGCGACGGCGGCTGGTGGTGGCACAGGCGCGGCGAACCCAGGCTCCGGCACCTTCACCGGCAGCATTCAGGGTAACAGCGTCGGGGACTACGAGTTCACCGAGACGGTGCTGACAAGCCTTGCTGTGGCCCCGCATCAACGTGTGCTCGTGGCCGGCGCGGAGGACGGCTCCGTGAAGGCGATCACCTTCCCTTTGCAGGCGGGGATTCAAGAGGCGCCGCTCACAGCCCACGCCCAGCCCATTACGCAAATGACTATCTCCTTTGACGAGACGACGCTCTTTACCGCTGCCGCAGATGGCAGTGTGATGATGTGGGAGGTGTACCCAGAGCGGGAGAAGATGAAGGCTGCAGCTGCCGCTGGAGCGATCACAGCCGCCTCCACTGCTGGGACGCCATCACCACAACATCAGGACCCCGTCTCGCGCCAAGTCTTGAGCGGCGACGAGGAGGTGCTCGTGACGCGGCAAGAGATGGAGGAGCACAGCATCGAAATCGAGAGTCTACAGCACTACATTGAGCGACTCAAGACGGACATGGAGAGCGAGGATAAGCGGCGTGCACACGAGCAAGGCACCCGAACACGTGAAAAGGCGGAAGAGCTACAGCAGATAGCGGTGGCGCTCGCTGCGGAGTACGACGCACTGCGCCACGCGAAGGTTGACCAGGAAAAAACGTTTCTTGACGCCAAGACGGGAAAGGAACGCGAGGCGGCGGAGCGGCTGGAGGACTTAGAGACGCAGCGTCAGCACGCGGTTGACGATTTGGAGGAGGAGTGCGCATCCCAGCAGCACACGCTTGAGACGACCAAGGCCGCCCACTCTGAGGAGCTGGCCGAGCTGAAGACGCAGATTGCCAAGGCCCGGAAGGACGACGAGGCGCACTACCAAGATGTTCTGGCGCAGCGCCAAGAAGCAATCCGCAAGCTGCGCCGTCAGTTGGAGCAGAGCCAGGAAACAAATCGGGTCACACTGCGGCAGCTGGAGCTAGACACGGATGCGGAGTCGCAGTCGGTGCAGCAGAAGCAGCAGCAGGCGCTACAGGGGGTGCGAGAGCGGTACTTGCGCCTCAAGGGCGAGGGGGCGGTGATGCGTAAGAATGCCATCCGACTCGAGCGGGAGATTGAGGTGCGCACGAACGAGCTTCAGCTGCTCGACGGCGCGAAGGTTGCCTTACAGGCTCAACTTGCCGCACTCACGCATCAGGTGACGCAGCTGCACCAAGACATTGACGAGCGTGACAGCGTGACCGAGAAGAAGGAAAAGGTTATCTACAGCCTCAAGAAGCAGAACCAGGAGTTGGAGAAGCACAAGTACGTCTTGGACCACCAGATCCGTGAGCTGAAGGGACAGATTGAGCCCAAGCAGCGCGAGATCGCGGAGCTTAACCAGGAGACGAAGAATCAAAACGCTAACCTGGAGGAGCAACACACGAACAACATGACACTGCGTGAGAACACGGAGGAGCTGAAGAAGGACATCTCGGAACAGCAGCAGAGGCTGCAGGCGCACCTCCGCGAATTGAAGCGTCTGGAGACCTATCGCTCTCGTGCGGAGCGCGATATTGGCGAGCTCGCCCACCAACTGCAAGACCCGGCTTCCCTTGTGGCGGCCATAACGCAGCTGTACGAGGTGCACGTGGTCCCACAGGATGTGGAGCAGATTGCGCCGGCAGACCCGCAGGTGAAGCGCGAGCTCCAGTCGCAGCTGGAGTACCTCTCCACCTCCGTCGACGCGCTGCGGCGCAAGCTAAAGGCAGATCAGCAGAGACACAAGAAGGAAGTGTCTGCGATGATGTCAGAAAACCTATCTTTCATCCGCGAGATCCACGCCCTGCGCGGGGAGATGGACCACTTGCGTGCCCGAGTAGCGGCAGACACCGTCTTGAAACAGAAGCAACAAAACCAGCCTCAGCAGTCACGTCGTGCGCCGGGTGGCCGAGGAGGGCGAAGCGGTGGATCGGCGGGCAACCGCAGCGCGACCCGCCACGCGAGTGCAGAGCGTAGAGCCGCCGATGCGCTGCAGGTGGCCGATGGTGCCGCCACTGGCGCCAGCGTCCGTGCTCAGGGCTACGCGCACAGCGAGGCGGAGAGCGCCACGACAGGCGTCATTCGACGGCGGGGGGGTGATGGTGCTTCTGCGCAGCGCCCACCGACGCCACCAGCTGAAATAGAGATCAACAACAACGAACTGCGCGCGCTTCGTGTATACATTGCGGCGCTGGAGCGCACGTTGGCTGAACACACCGCCTCTACAACCGCCGTCGCACCGTCTGCGGCGGTGCCGCGCGCAGATCCCTTTTCTCAAGTCTGAAGTGATGCCACGTCCAGGCCCAGGAGCACAGCTCTGTGCGCTTCGTGATGCTGAAAGTGCTGCTGTAAACACCTTTGCTTCTGGCGTTGTGCGCCGTGTTGCCCCACCCCAGCTGTTTTTTTTTTTTTTTTGCTTATGTTAGTGGCTGTTCCTGTTGTTGTTGCTTTCACCCATCGCGTTGCTCGCGTAGAAGATGTATGCTACTTGCCGAAGCCCAAGGGGCGCTTGAATGGAAGGCAAGCCGAGGTGTGCAGCGAACCCCCTCTCTTCACTCCTCGTCCTGCGATGTATATAGAAGTACTGTTTCTCTTTCTGTTGACCACGACCACTTATGTTATGTGCTGGATGGATGCGGTGCTGCCTTCCCGCGGCAGCTCCCCACAACGCCCCATCCAGCGTTGAGTGTATGTAAGCTCAAAATCACGTCGTCAACGGTACGGCGTAAACGCAACAAATAGAAAAAGGAGAGACGGCTTCGTCACGCTGCTTAATGTGAGCACAGCCAGTACGTCGGTGTGAGGGCTGCTGCTGAGCCACCTTGCAGCGTGGATGAAATCCGAAATGAAACAATGTCTGGCATGGAACGAGTGCCGCTTGTACGACGAAACAACAGCAACAGTGCAGTGTGTTGCAGGGGAGCAAGAAGAAGATCAATCAATGAATAAAGAGCTGTGAGGCACAGTGCGCGTGATTCCAGGGAGTTCTCGCGCTGTGTGAGCGAGCTTTCTTCTTCTACTTCCACTGCACCTGCCAGACGCTCTTACTTCGCTGTAGTCTGTGATGCACCGCTTGCAAGACGACAGTGGCTTCACGCCGCGGGGAGGTCCCACGTCAGCGCTGTGCATCAATTTTCCTTGCCTTCTCCCGCCTTTTATTTCCTTCTCGTACCACCCAGTGCCCCCCCCCCCCCCCCC
>LJSK01000014.1:109599-123820 GCA_001299535.1 Leptomonas seymouri
TATATCTATATCTATCTATCTAGATATATATATATATATATATATATATATATATATATGAATGCGTTTCTAGGGTTTGCTCCTCGTTGTTGTACGGCGCGACTCAAAGCTCGTTTTTTTTTTTCCTTTTTAAAGAAATAAAGGCTGTTTTGTTTTGATCCACCTTTTGTTTCCCTGACAAAATCATCCAAAAAGGCAAACGAAACAAACGGAACACACCGGAAAAAAACAGAACTCCAATCGTTTTTCTTTCTTTTTCTTTTTTGGAAGTGGTCCCCCTTCGAAGAGAGACTCTCACGCAAGCCATCGTATTGCTCTACTCAGATATATATATATATATATAGCTTTTTGATTTCCGCTTTCCCTTTCCTTACCCAAGTTAAGAAGAGCACCACCACCACCACAAAAGGGAAAGTACAAAAAAAAAGGTCATCTCCGTGCTCCATTGCTCCCACTAGCCTTCTTGTCCTCTAACAACACGTGCAGAGCTGAAAGGATAGCCCGAAGAGCTTCTTTGTTTGCTTGTTGATTTCCTAATTTCCTTCTTTTTTGTCTTTGATTCTCTCCCCTCCCCCACCTGTCTTCAGTCGCTCTCACTCTCGCTTCCCCACTCCTCGCGTCGCTCGCAGAAAGGGAAGAGACGTCTCCATATTCATGAGCCAGCAGTGCGGTTACTGTGGACGCTGTGGTGCTTTGCATTTCTCTTTCATTGCTGCGTTTTCGAGGGCGTCATCCGCAGTGCCAGTGGCAGCGAAGGCGAAGGGAGCGAGCGGGTGTCTGTGGCCATTGAGGAAGTTTGCTCTTGTTTCGTTTCATCCTACGTGCGAGAAGCGGTGCTTTTCTCAAAGCAAAAAGGCAGGCAAGCGAAGGATATAGTCACGCGTGTAGCTTATGAAGGGGGCGGTGCAGGCGGTGGATCCATCCACACGTACACGAGCCTCTCACGGGCTAGTCCGGCTGCACAGGCTTTGCTTTTTTCTTCCTTTCCCCCTTTAACTCTTCTTTGCCCCAGCCAACCTCGGAAAACAGAGCAGACGACGGAGGAGCATTTCGTGCGCCCCCTTCTTGATTTTCTTTTAGTCCCCCCCCTCCTCCTCTTCCTCCTCCCCACCCACGTTTCACGCCGATTGCAGGGGCGTATTCCCACGAAGCAACACGGCCACCCACCCTCCCCTTTTGTCTTCCTTTGTATTTATTGCAGAGACTCGCACAGCCCCTCGTGACTGTTGCTGGTTAAAGACAGAAGACAGAAGACAAAAGACAAAAGAAAGAGGAGTGAGCAAAGGGGAGTAACGCGTTTGTGTGTTGTTGATTTGTGTGCGTGTGCGGGCTTGCGATTCCGCTGCTCTCTCTCCCAATTTTTTTTGGTGCAAAGACATTTCATTGTCGTGCTTTGGCTTATATGAAGCCATATCCCCTTCGCATTGTCTCTCCTTTTTAGTTATTATAACTCTTTGAGGTTTTCTTTTCTGACTTCACCCCCCCCTTCCACACACGCATACGCCGGCGGTAAAGGAAAAGGGCACTGACTCGTGAGGCTTGCACGGGGGAAGGGGCTTCGCGTGGAAGTGGCGGTGGGGTGCGTGGAGGCATTACAGTGAAGACGCTTTTTTCAGAAGGCATCAAAATTGTTTTCTGCCTTCTCTGTTTTATTTTGGTGCTCGCTGCATATATCTGGCTGTCTGTCTATATGTAGATATGTATATATATATATATATATAGATGGGTACGCATGCAGTTACTCGTTTTCGTTTTTCTATTATTCTTCTCTTGTTGTCTTGGTAGCCTTTGTGCGTCTTGCCACTTCGTGTGGTCTCGTGCGCTACCTCCTCGAGACTGAAGGAGGCCAACGAAGAGGGAAAGGAAAAGATGCAGCAGACGAGCTCCATGTCTCTACTCCCCGCAGTGAAGCTGTCGGCGACGCCGGTGGAGCGTTCCGCGACGATGTGCACAGGCGTGGGTCAAGTGGAGACGGCGACGCAGAGGACCGCCAACAATGCGATCGTCGCGGACTTGTCTTTGGATGACGGGGCTCGGCAGCGGGTGCTTGATCTGTCTCGCTGCAGCAGCCGGAACAGCCCTATAGAGTTTCTGTCGACAAAGAACATCGTGAGGGCTAAGGCAAATGGCAGCAATTTGAGCGTGCGACTAAATAACAACATCCCGCTGTCGTACAGCTCCCGCGGCCTAGACTCAACTGTCTGCACAGACGATGGCGAGGACTACGATGAAGTGGAGGATGATGGAAGTGTCGGAAGCTGCACCGCGCACGACGCAGACGTGACACCCGGGGCAACAAAGGCAGCTCTGCTATCCGATGGGCTTCCGTCTTCAGCGGTGGCTGCAACCAGGTCCTCTCAGGCTCACGCCGATCCCGTCGTGGCTCAATACCACTTTTCGTCGCTTGCATCCATGCCAAAGTGTTGGAGTGTGATGCGCAAGGTGGGGGCAGGGAGTACAGAGAGTAGTAACACGCGCGCCCGCAACTCGGATCGGTCCGGCTACTCGTCGAGCAGCGGCAAGAGCAAGCCCCCGTCTACCGTTTCTATCTCTGCTGGTTCGATATCATCGTCCTCAGATACTCGACAGAAGCGTAGTATGCTGCGCTTTGCCGTTCATGAAGCCAAGAGCGGCGACTCCGGCGTGCAACTCCATAGCGACCACCTCAACGGCAGCAGTAGCAGCAACACCGGGTGCTGGACTCTGGCTCCTCGACTGCGCGGCGTGAACGAAACTCTTCTCGCCACACGAAATTCGCAACTCTTTCGGGAGGCGCTGGATGCCCTGCACGTGTGGAACACTGCGGTGCAGCTGGAACTGCACCACAACAGCGCTGGCGGCACGTACATGGTGCGTCTGGCAGCCACCACACCCACCGACCCGTCCTCTCCTGCTTTCGGATCCGCCAGCTCGCCGCGAGGGGTGCTGTGTGTGTTCAAACCACGCGATGAAGAGATTGGCCAGGAGTCTAACCCGCATGGCAATCACGATAGCGACCGCACCGAGGCCTTTGCTCCTGGCAGCGGTAGTCGACGCGAGGTGCTCGCCTACCGCCTCGATCACGGGCATAACGCTGGTGTACCGCCCACTCTTGAAGTGGCTTCGAGCTATGTTGCGGGGCCTCCGTGTGAAGCATCGCGTCGTAACAGCGAGATGACGATGAATATGATGTCGGGGCCTGTGGGCGATGCCGCCAAAGCGTTTGGCGACCTGCCATCGGGACTGTCGGACTTGTCAACGCGCACAGTGTGGAATGTGCGTGACGGTGCTGGCGGTGATGTGGATGGTTTACGTCGGAGGCGCCGCACCGCCACCACTGCAGGCGTTGCCCACAAGGATGAGGGAGAAAAACATGTTGTCGCCTCTACACTTCCGCAAATCGGCAGCTTGCAGCTGTTCTTCTCTGACTGCCAGGAGGCGGCAGACGTGCTCCCCGGGCACTTCGACACTGATGAGGTGCACGCATTGGCTATCTTTGATATCCGCACGCTGAACGGCGACCGGCATGGCGGCAACGTCCTCGTGCAGAACTTCCGGCGCTGCCCGTCTCAGCAGGGGCCTACGGAGGCCCCACACCTGATTCCGATCGATCACAGCTACGTCTGCCCGAGCGGGTATGCGGACCCCGATTACGAGTGGCTGTCCTGGCCGCAGGCGAAGAAACCCTTTTCATCGTCGAACCTTCAGTACATCGCCGCGCTGGATGCGGAGGCAGATGCAGAGTTGGTGCGCTCAGCACTGCTCGCCCATAGCGGCAATGCTCCGCACGCCCACAACAGTATGGTGACACCGGCAGGAGGCTGCAGCAGCGGCGGCGGCGGCGGCGCGGACATTTTTGGCAGCAGCGTCTGCACGGTGCTGCCGGAGGCTGAGGGTGCCAAACCTGCCCTGGCTGCTTCTTGTATGTCTCGCAGCGAGTGCGCGAGTGAGCGGACGCGTGAGCTGATGCTGCTGGGTGACGGCGTGCTGCTCGCGCGTGCAGTCGTGCAGGAGTGCGGCGTGTCGTTGGATGTGCCGTTGCTCTTCCCGGATGCGAGCTGCGCTGAGGTGCCTCCGCTACAAGAGCATTACTGTGGCAGCTTCAATGACCTCACCATCTATTCGCCCGTGCGGAACGTCAACGACAGCATGAGGAACGCTTACACCGTCTCTGCTGCTGCTGACTTCGGCTCGCCGCCGGGATTCTCGATGACTGTGCTGCCGGGGCTGGGCGGAAGCCCGCCGGGGCTCTGTGGCAACTTGGCAGGCGGACGAGAGCGATGGGAAGCAGCCGGCGCGCTGTCGCTGGGCTTGCGTGACCGTGTTGTTCCTACCGTCGACTACATGTCGGAAGGGTATGACGAGGGCGTGGGTTGGGAGACGAGTCGCCGCTGCCGTCCACCGAGCACGCCGCATGCATCCTCCGCTTCTCTGTCATGCTTCCCTCCGCTGTATGAAGAGGGCGGCATCAGGCCTCAATGCCTTGAGGCTGAGAACGCCGTCACATATGATAAAGGGGCTGCGAGCGCTGCAGCAGAGGTGATGCGCTGCACAACCAGGCTTCTGCAGATTGCAGCGCTGGAGTTTGACATGACGGCCTATGAAATCGGATCGCTGTGCCGTCGTCCGCGCGTGGCGCAGGCATCCTTCCTGGAGGAGGTGATGGAGGAGGCTCGAGATGAATTTTCGTGGGAGGTAGTGCTGCCGAGCTTCGATGCTCTCGTTCGCCAGCGACTTGCTGCCACGCTGAATTAGAAGTTAAGCGGCACGACGTAGACGGACGGCTGTCTTCCGTTTTTCATTATCTTCGTCTTCTTTTTCTTGCTTTATACCGATTCTTTTTTTTTTTTTGGTTTTGTTGCCTCACCTTGGCGCGTGCGTGGGCTGTTGGTCTTCCGTGGACTCAGCCTTTGCTTTCCGGTTAGGAGGATGGATGCTCTCTATTCTTTGGTGCTTCCCGGGCGCACGCGCAACCCGTTTTCTTATTACCTTCTCTTTGTATTTATTTATTTATGTTCACTCTCCCCCGCTCCCCCCACGTGCTGCTTCTCCCTGTTGTTTGTGTCGTGATCAAAGGGAACGTGCGGGACATGCTTGCTTCCGGCTGCCGCTGTGTCAGTTGACTCATGGAGTTGAATTGGGTTGAGGGCGGCGATGGGGGCTGCTCTTCTTCCCCCCTCCCCCTTGCAGTGTTTGTCGCCGTTTGACTCGATGCTCTTCTCCATCGCTTTTTTATGGAAGAGTGATAATAGGAATAGTAACAATGAAAAGTAAAGAGCAGCGCGACAGCAACAAGGACGAAGGCCACTGCTGTGCGCTGGCCGTGTGCACGTGGCCCCTCGCACACGCAGCGGTGGCCCTCCTGCAACGTAAGCCGCGCTTTTGTAGTTTTTCTAGTTGCCTACGATGTTCCGTTTTTATCTGTTTGTGTATTCGGTTCTCCTTTCGGTTGCTCTTCTTGTTGCCCTATATGCCGGTTGAGTGCCGGAGTGGATGTGCCCCTGATGTGCGTTCCTCCGCAGCGTCGCCCAGCCGTGGCTTCTGCGGTGTGGCGCTGGGGTCGAAGACGTAGAGAGCTACGCTTCTTCAAGGGCGTAGCACGTCTAAATAGCCTTTCATGTTGTGAAGCGTTCGTCTTGATCCCAAATGGCCACGCCACGGGTGCGTATATGTGTGTGTGTGTGTGTGTGCTTAGGTTTCTTCGTATCGTGGATGGCAGAGCGGGCCGAAGAAGTTGCAGCGGCAAGAGAGGTGTTCGGGGACTAGGCGGAAGAGTCACACTACCCCCAGCCCCCCTCGCTTCACGCTGCATGCTTTTTGTTTGGAGGGCGAATACATCGCTGTTTCTGGGTGATGACAAACGATGCCATGAAGGCAGGTGTACGATTCAAGCATGATGTATTGCCGTTTAGGCAACTACTGAACACTGACCCTATTTATTTATTTCGACCCAAACGAAGAGAGAGCATCGACTTGCAGCTTATCGTTGCGCAGGTGAGGCCCTGACATGCTGTGTAGGCCCCGGCCCGACACATCTGAGCTGCACCAGTGCATATGCTGCATGCCTTCTTCCATTACGAAGGTAAATCACAAAAAAACAGGATGAACTAGTGTACGCTGGAGTCAGGTGTGCTGCTCCAACTCGATGTTAAACCCAACTGTCCTTTCACGCACTTCACGGTGCGTCGTGCGCTCTCTCCTGCTCCTTCTCATCTTCGCCTATCATGCTCTTTACCTTTTGTGATTGACACCTTTGAAGTTGCGTACGTAAGAGCGAGAAGTCCCGATAACACAAGTCTTGAGCTGCCCTCTGCATGCGCGCCACACTGAGCCACAGGCCCTAGATAGCGTTTTCCGTGGCTTCTCTCTACTTTCATTTTTGTTTTTTGAGTCCTACCGCGTGTTTCCCGCCTTCTTTCGTACAGCAGCGCACGAGAGCGAGGCTTGCAGTCCGTTACTTCGCCCCTTGCCACGAATGCCAGCTGACACAGCGAGTGCGGGTTCGCGCCCACCCGGGTGTCGCTCCATCTTGCTTTACGGCCCGCCTTCTGCCGATGCGACCACTGCTGCGGATGCTTCTGTAACGGCCCCCCCAAGGCGAAAGTCCGCCACCATCGTCGATGTGGCCGGGCCCAGCCCGTTTCACTCTATCCGCTCTGACGGGCCCGGCTCATACGCCACCTCTGCCATGATGCTATCGCAGGCGAGTTTTATGTCGGCCTCACCGCAGGGCCACGCACCGTCGATGCTGCCAATGCCGGCTGCTGGTGGGGCGAAGGACTGTGCCGTGCGTACAGAGGATATAGAAGGGGCGATGGTGGACACCTCTCCGCGGCAGCTTCGTGGTCGATTAAACGAGGGGACGCTGCATCGCGCACCACCCGTCGCGCTCTCTGCGACGCGCCACGTTGGCACACGTAGCATTGCCACTATGCGCTCGCAGTCTCGCGAGGCGAGCAAAGGGCGAGGCCCGAAGTTTGGGCCCTCCGTCGTTTCGTGGGTGCGAGTGGAATGCCGAGAAGCGGATCAGGTGAGGCAGCGGAGCTGTTCGAGGGACGGCAGCCGGAACGGCAACCTTGACGTCAGCGCAAATTCACCCCAGTCGCGTGCGTCATGCTGTGGCAGCATTGCAAGGGCTGAAGAAATCGCGCAGATGGTGAGTGACGCTTCCTTGCGAAATACGTGGGCGATGCGCTTCGAGAACGCAGCGGCGCTGCGTCAGGCCGTCAGCACTGATACGGATGCTTACACGCACTTTGAGGAGGCGCTGGTGGCGGAGCTGAACACGCTGCGACGCGCGCCCGCCGAGTATGCCGCTGTGGTGGAGCAGGAGGCGAAGGTTGGCGCTCCGTATGTGCTGATGGATGATCGTTACTTCATCAGCGAGGCAGCTGCCGAAGAGGCGGCTGTCAATCTGCGTCGTCAGGTGGAGCAGGAGGCGACGCAGGAGATTGCAGCCGCCGCGTCGGCCGCTGCTGCGCCGCCGTTCTCCACCAACCGCCTTACCGCTACTTCTTCAACTGCCAGCATGTCATCCAAAGGCGGGCCGTCCACACACGCCACAATCGCGTCCGTCGGATCAGGTGCGTCAACCCCAGCAACAGGAGCGACCCTGGTGTCGCCTACGGTGAGCGATCGTAAGAAGGCAAAGAGGCGGTGCAATACGAACGCTGCGGCAGGAGCAGCAGCCGCGAGCACTGGCGCTACAAATGCGATGCCCTCGTCGAAGGAGGCGTGTGCCGGCAGCACGACCGCGTCCGAGTCTAGAGACGCGGGGCTCAAGCGGAAAGGGGCGGAGAAGCCCCACACCGCAGAGCGACATCTCCCGCAGCCGGAGCCGGACCAGGAAACAGTTGAAGCAGCAACCCCTGACTCTACCCCGTCTGCAATAGTGGGCCCACAGGAGCTGACGCTGGCCGGCCTTCGTCATCAGTTCCGCTGCCAGCAACGCTACCGTGCCGCTCTCGAAACGGCGCTGAAGGAGCTGCGGGAGTCGCAGCGGCAAGCCGAGTTGGCTCAGCTAGCCGCCTGGGCAGCAGAGGACGAGAAGGCGCAGAAGCGAGCTCGCCGGCTGACGGCGAACACAGCGGCCATCGGCGGCTCCTCTTCCGCCTTCGTGAGCAACACCAACGCTGGAGGCTTAAAGAAATCAAGCTTCGTTCCCTCGGCGCCAAAGGGTAACCCAACAATAGACGGGCCCATCTTTCGGCGCCGCAGCGAGGAGGCCGCGCAGATCCACCGCGTGTACGAGCAGCGGGTGCAACGGCTGGAGTTGGAGCTTCAGCGCGCCCGCGGTGCCTGCCAGCGCAGCCTCGCCGGCGGAAATCTGATATCGAGTGCAGTGCGCGCGTTGCGCAAGGCCCAGCCTGCACCCCCGCTGAAGCACAATCGTGGGCTGGCTTTGGCAGCCCGTGACACTGCAGAGGCTTACTACGGCGATGAGGAGCGCGTGACGGCGTTGAGCAAGCTGTACGCGGTCTCGCGTGCTACGCTGACAGGGCTGTCCGACTTCAATGCACCATCTTCGCCGAGGTCCTGCAGTCGTTCTGATACTACAGCGCTAGTCACACCACCAAGTACGCTGGAGGAGCTATCGCAATGCGAGCGCGTCGCATTAGAAGGCGCGGATGCAGGCGCGGCCTCTCCATCCAGCATCCTCCCTGTTTTGTCGGAGGAGGCGCTGGCGCTGGCGCAGGTCGCACAGCGGATGTGTACGACCTACGGCTACATTTCCGGCGAGGTACGCGGGGTTCACTTGCAGGGCATCGGCAGCCCGCGCATGCTGATGCTGCAATGCATTGTGGGGTGCCTTACACCAGTGGTTGACATTACGCACCAACCGGGTTCATCAACACCTCAGCAGAGCAAGCCCAACGGCGCAGCTGCTGAGGCCACCGATGCGGATGGGACGGCGATGCAGTATTACGCTGGTGTGCGGCTTGAGGGCAAGACCTACGCGGCTTACCCCGAGGCGCTTTCGCAAAAGGTTGGCGGGGAAGGCGCACATCAGGCATCTGAGGAGGTGTATGCCGCTGTCTTTGGCACCAAGAGCGATCATCGGAGCAGCTTGGCAGGGACGATCAACGCCGATAGCTCACTGACGGTGGGCTCGTCGCATGCCACGGAGTCCGCGGAGGATGCGACGCAGCGACTGTGGCCTCTACTGTGGTCCAGCGCATCGACTATCGGGTGCGGCTGGCAGCAGGTGCGCGGGTGGCAGCACATCCCCACATACACGGAGGCCTGTCAATTGCTAGAGGCAGTGCAGCAAGGCGTGGCGCCTGCGAAGGCACGAGAGACAGTCGTCACCGGCACGGCCGCAGCGGTGCCAAGGGATTTAGCTAACGATACGCAACCCTGTGCGGAGCAAGACAACCACCCGGCTGTGATTTGCACTACACTACTGTTGGCCTCCGGGTTTGAGGAGTACGAGGTGGGCCGCGCCTGCAGCGGCATGGCCCCCGCTGCCACACGCCGAATTGTTCTCGAGCTCACCAAAGACATCGTTGGGGGCGACAGCGGCAGCTGCGGCAGCGAGGTTGGTGGGGCTTTGCAGATCCGTGGCCGTGGTGGCGACAAGGCGGGGGGTGTTCGCCGTGCCGCCATCGAGGTTCACAGCACTTTGGGGGTGACACTACTCACCCCGACCATGCACCCCGTTATTGTTCCACCGCCGCAAGCGCTTCATTCCAACTGCAGCGGCACTGTCATTTGTGTGGCCATCCGCGTGCCGTACGACGAGGGGGGCGATGCAAAGCCGTGCACGGAATGTGCCGCCACCGCCGTGAGGCGGTTGGTTTTTGAGGAAGCGTCGTTGCCGGCGTCAATCCGGGCCGTGGCGCAGGTAACACGGCAGAGCGACCCCACGCCGCCGTCGCCGAGTGTGAACCCCATGGAGGTGCTCATCCAGCGCAGCCCGGCTGATCCGTCGGTGTGGCTCATTTTCGTTAACACCGCGACTGCGTTTGCGCTGCATGGGGCCACAGGCGATGGGCCCGCTGCTCCATTGGCTCTCCACCTTTTTGCAAAGGATTTGCGTGATGCGACGGGTGGTTACGAGCATGTGGCCTTCATTCGGCTCCAACAGGGGCACGGGCTCAGCGAATCTCCGTCTTTTGTTGGAGGTGCGGCTGCTTATGAAGCCTGCCATTCCGTGCTGATGGCACCAGAGTGGCGTCACTTGCTAACGGGGCTGTCTTGCATGCCTTTTTCAAGTGCGGTCACACAGACAACAACTGCGACACGCTCCGTCATTACTGCAGCACCAAAAACAGATTCAGTCTATGCTTCACCCACCTCTACTAAGACGGCTGGGTGGGCGGTACTGCATGAGCCGCTGCTGGGCCGCGATGGTGTTGTGCTCTACCCTCTATCCTCGAGCCTTCGCGCCTCATGCCGCAAGGACAGCTTGAGCAACGTTGGTAGAACTGAACTACCTGATGTACGTGCCTTCGCGGGGAACGCGTTGTCGACGGTCGGCGCCGTGGAGTGCGGGAGTGAGGTCATTGCTAGTGTGGCTACTGCTGTGACGGCTGCGACTGGTGCTGAGGATGCCGTGCACGTCGCCATCCAGCTTCCTGCACGCGCCAATGCGCTGTGGTGGGGCCGTCGGATCGCCGTACTCCACGCGGTGTGCGATCAGCTCGAAGCGGAGGTGGCGGCCGAAGAAGGGCAGGAGAAGAGGGACACTGTAGAAGGTGAAACTGATGCCCACCCAGAGAAAGCCAGAGGCAGCACCGAGGAGGGCGGCACTTCATCTGTATGCACGACGGCAGTCGCGGAAAGCAATCCGGCAGATGATGCAAGCAGCACGCCCGCACTGGGCGAGCAGCCCTTAAGCGTTGACGCGGGCACTCTTTCGAATTCAGAAGAGGTGGTGGCGAAGCCTGATAAGGATGCCCCCACCTCTGCCATCACCTCCCCCACCCCCCCGCCGCCCCTGCCCAGCCCGGCAGTCGGAGCAGCAACAGCAGAAGCTCCACCTACAAAAACAAAGTCGGGCAACGGTCGTTCTGCTGGGAAAGCCGGCTCAAACAAACGAATCGCCGCTGGCGACCGCGACGGGTGCGTTGCGCCGGCGAAGAGGGGCGACAAGGGCAACGCAAAGGCATCTACTCGCGTGAATGCAGGTGGCGGTGCAGCACCACCTTCGGTTTCCGGAGTGCCACCCTTCAATTGCCGCCGCCCTTTAAGCTTTCACTTGACCTTTACCGCGCCCGATAGCCTCGCCCTACGCGAGTATGATTTGCTGCTGAAGTCCTTGTCTACCCTGCCTTCATCGACCAAGGCGTCGGCTTCCCATTCGACTGCAAACGCCATTGGTGTGCCGGCGTGTCTGCAGTCTTATTGCATCTCCCTCAGCGCCTTACGCTCCCTCAATGAACAGCTTCGAAATGACTCGCAGATTTGGCAGACACACATCGGCCACATGATCCCACTTTTAGAGAGTGAGCGAGAGCGGCTCGCCAGTGAGGTGCTGAAGAAGAAGGGTAAAGAACAACAGCGGCTGCAGCACGACCAGGAAGACGTGGCGAGAGAACTGGCAGATCTGCAGAGGCGCGGTGAGCTGTTTCAGCAGGCGATAGACAACACCTGGGAGGCTCTGCGGAAGCGGGAGCGCGCGCAGGTGCTGCGCCGTGCGCGGTTGTCTCGGTTGATGGAGGAGTTGGCTGGCTTAGAGGCGAGGATGAGTGCTTTTAAGGACACAACGGGCTCGGCTTTGGCTGCTCCGCGAGTCACGCTGCGGCTTTTTACTAAGGCGGCTGTAGCGGTGGGCAGCGGACGCAACGCAGCGGCGGCGGTGACTCAAATAGCAGCGCAGTATCCCTCCAACGTCCTTGACTTTGCGACTGGGGCAGAAGACGAAAGTAGAAGTGTTGTCTCTGTATCCCCCTCTCCTGGTGCTGTTGCGGCAGCCACTGCGCCAGATGACGTGGTGGTGCTTCAACCGCAGCCGGGACTTCTGCTGTCGACATCCGCAGCGTCTTCCTGTGGCAATCCGCCGCCAGTCGTGTACGCGGCGTCGTGCTCCGTGCCGCCGTCTTTTTCTGGCCAGGCGACGCTGCTGATCGACGATGAGGTGGCTGTGACGTGGTCCGTATAGTCCTGAGGGACGGCAAACGCACGCAGAACTGCGAAGGACGCACCCTTCCTTTTTTTTTTTTGTTCAGTCGTCGGTCTTCGGCGGGCGCTCCGCTGTTCCCCGCCTGTTGCCATGTTTCTTCTTGTCTTTGCCGCGATGTATTCAAGTTCAATAGCAGCGCCAACATATATCTTTGTATTTGAAGCAAACCATCAATGTAAACTTAGTACCTACTTGCTTTGGGAAGCAGCATCAACACGCACACACACACAATGACGAACGAGGAAGGGGGTAATACGGCTGTTCTTCTCTATGTCCAAAGCGGAAGCATGTCAGCTGGCTTCCATTTTGCTTGTCGCGTAGATGTATGTACGTGTATCTCGTTTCTTCATGTTCGTTTCGTTTTACCAGTGTATGCTCGAAAGCAGATATCAGACGACGACCCGAGGTGCACCCTTGAACAAGTCAGCCTACAACACAGAGGAACTGAAACTTGCGGTTCTTCATAAAGGAGCAGCCGTAAAGAAAACCGACGACGGTGAAGTGAGGGCGGGGTTGTGCCCTGCTGTAACAGCAGCAGAGCTTCTGTGCCCATGCACACTGCATCCATCACCCCCCTCCTTTAATCCCCCCCCCCGACGTGCGTCTGCTGGTGGAAGGGGCTTGCTGATGCGGTGTGCCTTCGATCCCTAGTCGGTGGTGCGGCTACGCTCATGGAGAGGTACAGGACATGACTGCTCTTGCAAGATCTTCGCATCCTGTGTGGTCCGATGGGCATGACCGTCCATCTGCGACATCCACTTCTCTTATCAGATTTATATAGTTTGTCTTTCAAATCTTCTCGCTCTCCTTCCCCTCGCCCTCTGGGACCGCGTCGTCACAGAATTGGAGGAAGCGAGTGAAGTGTTCTCCCGAAACACGCGTCGCATTGGCTGCGGATTTCAGTACCTCCACTCCTCCATCGCTTTACCTGCGTGCCTTCCCCTCTCTCTACATACGCAGATACACATCCCCACACCCCACCCCGGCCTCATCGCGTGACTTATCGCTTTGACTACTTTACTTTACTCATTATTATTTTGCTTTCCCTTGAACTTCGATTGGTTGTGGTCTCATCGTTCCTCACGCGTCTATCCCCCCCCCTGCCTCCCACGCACCCACATCAGAAAGGAAAACAACCAGTAGTTCTTGATTACCCCCCTCCCCCCGCCCACACACGCTTATATACATTTGGCAGTAGCAGACAGTTGCAGAGAGTGCTATCTTTGGTGCTCAAGCTGCCTCCACTCATTTTGACTATTTCATCTGTGCAGCGGCACGGAGTGAAGGAACGTCACCTCAGACCGGCTCACCGACGTCAACAACGAGGCGGCAGAAGATGGCAACGGACATCCTTCAGATGAAGCTGTCGCAGGACAGCCTCTTCTTTCCACTGCCCTTCACCAACGCCACCATCGACAACGTCGTGCAGATTCAAAACCCGCTGCCGGTGGTGCAGGGCAGTCCCAAAGCAAATGTGGTGTCTTTTAAGATTCTGAGCGAGATGCAGCACCGTTACTCCGTACGTCCCCCAGTCGGCTTCATCGGCGCAGGAGACCACATCACCATTGTATTCTCCTTCAACCCCGAACAGGTTAAGGCTGCGAAAAACCCGGCAGATCGCAAGTTGCCGACGGAGGCGACACGCGACGCCATTCACATCGACTTCGCGATCGTTGACGCGGGGTCTGTCGAGGCTGCTCTGGCACACTGGGTGCCGGGAACGAAGGAGTCGAAGCTCTCGCGTGAGGTGCAGGCGGATGCATCGGCCTTCTGGAAGAAGCGTGGCCAGGTTACCAAAAACAGTTCCACTATGATGCGTTTTAAGCTGTGCTGCATTTTTGCACCGCGCAACAACGTGCCCGAAAGTCTCGTGATCAGTATGAAGGAAGGCGGGGGGCGGGGGGCGAGCGCGCTGAACTCGAGTAAGGCAGCGGAGGTGAACGCGGCGGTGCCCAAGACACGGCCGCCGCCGACTTCCACAACGGATCCGCACAACACCGCGCCGCCGGCAGTGCCCCCGCACCGTCACTCCGAGACGCCGAGGGAGTCGTCTCCACTCAACGAGGCGAGCCACACAGGCCGTTTTGCAACACCTCCCCCCGCCCCCGCCGCCGCCGC
>LJSK01000014.1:124466-139652 GCA_001299535.1 Leptomonas seymouri
CCCCCCATCTCCCGCCTCTGCCCCGCCTCTGCCCCGCTATCCCTTTCAGCGCCCTCCGTTATTGCTTTCGTTTTTTCTTTGGTTTCTTTGTGTGGGTTCTCTTTCTTTTGCGTTGCGTGACGGTGAAGAAGAGAGGCAAGGCACCTGCTGCTTGTATCTGCGTCGTCGCCCATGTACTTCTGGCGTCGCGTCAAGGGAGCACAGGAAGAACTGAAGGACTCAAGCGTGATGAAGAAACGTGTCGCTCGTGCTCTTCCCCTCTCCATTCGCCCACCGACGCCGTTTTGAAGGTCAGGAGAGGCATTCAACGAAAACGCAAAGACAAGGCAGAGAAAATTGCAGCGCTGTGCCTGCTTAAGGGGGCTTTCACCGCAGTTGCTCTCGATAGCTTGTGAAGGAAGCTTTGAAAAATAAAGGGTGAGTGGCTTCTCGCATCCTTCCATGTGTGCCCCCGTCGGCGGATGTCTTCCCTCTCCACGATCACCACCGCCCTGCCAGATACTGGGCCAGCCTTATCCGCGACGCTCCTCTGTTAAACCTGCTCAACTGCTTCCTTGGACTTGTCAACCCTCTTCGCGCTGTACATCTCCGCTTTGGACCACCAGCTGCGCCGCCCGTGGTGCGACACGTTTGCAGGTGCGCATGCTGCACCGCCGGTGCCACCTACACGAGAGCATAGACCACTACACATTGGCCCGTGTGCTGTTGCCTCCTCACCCGCAGTCGCACATGACGTCTTGGCTTACCGCACACGTCTGCTTTTTATTGCTTTGCTTCACTGCAGTAAACATCTTTGGTATTGCACGCGTTTGCCTGCCCCCCCCCTCGTTTGGGGTGCACCGCTTGCAGTTGTTGCTTCGACATATCTGCTCTGCCTTTTATTTGTTGATTCATAGTTGAGGCCGCCGTGGAGCCTCGTCAACGTCCACGAGTGGAACTGCAAGAGACATTTCTATCGACATTCTCTCTCTCATTTCTCGCCCGACCCACGCACTCACAGCTCCCACCAGCAGCGTGCAATGCCTGCAAGTGCACCGGGGTTCGCCTTGCGGGCTGTGCGAGGCCTCGCCCCAAGGGAGAAGCCGCTGGCAATGAACGCCATTGCAGACCCTTCTTCTTCCGACGCTCCGGAAACTGCCGATGCCGTCTCTGCACCTCGCGAAGAAGAGGGCAGGAGGGGCTCCTCCACTGCTCAGCGAGCGGTGCTGGACATGATTTCGCCAGCGGAAGCGTTGGCAGTTAACGGTGTTGACGATAAGACGCCAGCCGCACAGGCAAATACGACGACAATAATACAGGAGCGCCCTTCTTCGTCTTCGAATGCGTGGAGGCTCGCTGACAAGCAGGAGGGCTCACTGGGGGTGCTCTTCGATGACACCAAGCAGAATGAAGGCACGGCGATAGCACAGACTGCTGCCCCCCCGTCCCCCTCACCGAGCTCGGCGACCGAAACGCTAGTCTGCCGATCACCACACACCGTAACACCTGAGAGTAGCATCGTGGAGAGCAGCATCACGCAGCGGATGGCGACAGGCGCTACAGCGGTGGCACGATCAAGGGATGCCGACCCTGCTTCCCCTTCTGACGATGGTGGTGCCATCGATGCCTTATTTTCTTATTTTGCCATACCGGGTATGTACATAGAGGCGGACACCGTCATCGAACGTCATGCTGTCTCCATGGGCTTCATGGAACCAGCGCAGGGTAAGCGATCGCGAGATGCTCTGGGCGCTCCGGCTTCAGATACAAAAGCGGCTGCATCGTCTGCGCCACCTCCTCATGTACACCAGTTGCGGCCCACACAGTTTGTCATGCACACCCCGTGTGGGGTATGCCGAAGGACTGTGATGGACACAGAGGTGCGGCCACCCCCCTCATCTTCCTCGGGGGCCGCGTTGTCCTTCTTTTCAAGGTTGCTGGTGTCGCCCACCTCAAGATCTTCGACGGCATCGCAGGCGTCTTCGTTGGAACAAGAAAAGCAAAGACTATGGACTCCATCGTCGACTGCTGCCTCACCTGCGCAGCGGCCGTCTCACGGCTTTGGATCAGAGGGGTATCACTGCGAAATGTGTGGCTTGGCGTTGCACTGGCAGTGCTTAGGGAAGCTGCGGGAGACGCAGGCGTGTGAGGTGTTCGCCCCTGCAGCCCACGCCATGCCCATGGCAGAGGCGGGATCGGACACCGCATCGCCTGCCGATAGAGCCGACACCAGCAGCGGCTCCCCCACGTGGGACAACGCCAAAGCGCTGCTGGGGAGCTACCTTGATCCCAACGGCGAGGCCGACAGCTGCAAGGACGCAAATGTGAAGTTTATTCTCAGTGGGGTGTTTGCGCTGCTCGACACGGTGGCCTCTCGCTACCCAGACTTAAACCCACTGACACTCGTGAAGCGTCGACAAGCTATTCGGGATCTCAGCGAGGCCCATCAGTCCCTGTACGCGGCCTGCACCTCCTCCCTGCAAGACTCGGCGCTCCTGGATGCAATTTCGTGGGAGGCAGTTCACGAGCAGCAGCGGCAGCGTACCACCGGTGCAATTGAAGGCGAAAAGCATGAACAAGGGGGCGGCAAGGCAGCAGCGTGGCGGCGCCCCTCCGCGCCGCTTTGCACACGGGAGATGCGCCCCCTCAAGGTGACGACCTCCCTCTTCTCTCAACTCACTTCTGTCTTAACAAGCGCTGTCCTCGGCTCTGCGAACAGTCTTCTTCCCGAATTTGCAAGGCAGAGAGCGGAGGACGCAACCGGACTTGCGGCGGCTTCTCCAGTGCAGCTGCTGCTGTGGCGAGCGTTGCGCTATGCGGCCGCCGCGTACGGCGAGGTCTACCGTCGCGGGAGTCTCTCGTCTACGATGTCCGCTGCCCTCCTCTTTACAGTGAACCGCTGCAGCGCTGATGTCTCGAAGAAAGCCAACGACGAGGCAGTGACGTCGCTGCTGGAGCTGCCACCGTCTTCGCTGCGGCTCTCTCGCTGGGCCGCCAAGGCCATCGAGCCGAGCTACGTGCTTCTTGTAGATCACGAGTTGGGCCACATTGTTGTCTCGTTCCGCGGTACGCTGAACACCTTCGACATTATGACGGACTTGGCCGCCGTGGCCGTGCCCTTCTGCGGTGGCTATGCGCACCAGGGTGTGGTGCATGTGGTGAACGCCCTGTTTGACTACCGCTCGTCTCAGTACGGCGCGAAGCAGCCGGCAGCGCCACCCCCAAGAGCTACAGCAAGCACCACTATACCATCGCCGCCTTCCACTTCCGCCGTTGCAGAGAACAAGGGGGCTGAGGTTAAGACGGAGAGGGGCGACGGTGGAGAAGTCAAGGTGGTCCTCCAGCCGTACTCACTTCAGACCTGTGGGACTCCTGACGGTCTCCTTGACGGCCTCGAGCAGCTCGCCGAGGAGTATCCGACCTACTCTATTCTCATTACGGGGCACTCGCTAGGCGGTGGCGTGGCAGTGCTCTTTGCGATGCGCCTGCATCACGATCGAGTATTTGCAGAGTCGCTGCTGCGGCGCATCCACGTCATCGCTTTTGCACCGATGCCCACGCTTTCGATGCCTGCTGCGTCGTGCTTCGATGCGGCGAGCTGCGAGCCGGCAGACGGGGGTTTCAACCATACCCCCTCCACCACCGCTGCTCCTCAACTGCAGCGTGAGCAACCAGAACTCCGTACAGGCCGTTTCGTGGAGCCCACGCAGCAGTCCACTCACAACACCCACAGCGGCCCGACTACATCCGCATGTGACTCTTCTTCGGTGCCTGTTGAGCCACGCGAAGGCCCTTGCCCGGCGTGCTTCTCAATCTGGAATGTCGTGAGCGGCTTCGATTGGGTGCCCCGGGTGCAGGTGAATACGATCGATCGCCTGCTACGCCAGGTCGTCGGGCCGCAGATCAAGGTGAGCGCCGCCACGCCCTCCACGGGCGATCAACAGAAACAACCGGCTTCTCGCGTCACTGCTGCGACGACGCGTCAGCGATGCTGTGCCCAGGCGCACGGCAGTGCGTCGGCGGAGGCGGACACCGATCCAGGAGCAGTGGAGATGACAGACATGCCCACGAGGGGTGCAGCACAAGAAGCCGCTGAAGTAAGGGTATCAGTGGAGATGAACACAGCCGCCGCTGCTCCGTTCACATCCTCAGAAAATGAAGAGAAGCTGAACACGCCGACTGAACCTCGTTGCTCCTCTCCTTTGCCTACGAATACGAGAGCTGCGGGTGGGACGACACAGGCAGGCGGTGCGACGGTGGCAAAGACTTCTGGCAGCACCAACACAACTGCGTTGGCTTCTGAATCGATGGCGTCTCTATGCACAGTGAAGCCAGCAACAGGAGAAACACCTGTGTCAGACAACATGTGGTGCGGACGAACGCGGACCAACGATGACGAACCGACCTGTTCGGGTGACGCGCGCACGGAGCTCATTGTATCAGGGGTGGAAGAGGAGATGGTGAAGGGCTACAGTACATCACTCAAGAGCGAGATGGCTCCATTAGCTGACGCTGCCCCTGAGGCCGCGGCAGTGACGGCGGTCACAGCTGCAGCGGGAAGCGACGAAGGCATTTCAGTGACGGATGCTACCGCATCACACGCCGGGCACGATCTTTCGCATGAGCTGTATCACCCAGGCCGTGTGATGCTGCTGACTTCGCCGTGGGACACGACCCAGAATCGTCTGGTTGATGTACCACGGGGCCATCCTGTCATGCACGAGCTCTTCCTGATGAAGTACATGCTGCTGCAGCACACCGTGGATGCGTACTGCGGGTCATTGGCGGAGGTGCACCGCGTGCGCAAGAAGGAGAGGCACGTAGACCACACGTTAGGGGGTAGGGATAAACAAAGCGGTGGCGCCCCATGACGTGCCGGATGACATCGGAGGGGGAAGCAACTGGAAGGGCCTTTTTTTGGGGGGAAGGGGAGGAGGCTGCTATGGTCGCAGGCAACGGAGAGAGGACAACGGCGAGTGCAAGAGAGAGAGAGCGACCTTGTCCATCACTTTGCAACGACCTTTTGCCGGCGTATCCGTAGAACCGGCGGCAGCCCCCCTCGAGCTTTTCTTTGTTGTTCTTATTAGCGAAGGTGCTGATGGAGTACCGGATGCGTTCGAGTGGAGGGCGTGTGCGTGTGTGATGCGCGAAGCGGGTAGCTGGAAGGGCGGCTTTGGGGACCCGCAGGGGGATCAGTAGCAGGCGTGGGGGCGGTGCTACCTTGGGGACATCGTGCAGACACGCTGCTCTTCTGTGTTGTCGGAGAAGGAAGGAAGCCCTGTTGCTCTTTGCCAGTGGAATTCTGAAGTGCTTTTACAAAGAGTACGTTGCGAATGTCTTTCGGCCCTGCTGGCTTATTGCGCGTGAGGTGTCTGCAGACTGGTCTGTGTCAATGCCAGAGCAAGGCATTGCCCTTCCACGTAGGTGCTGTGCAAGGCCTTCAGTCGATGTTACCGAGTGCAGTTCGTGAACAACAATAACAAAATAAAAAACACTTATCAACGCAAAGCAACAACAACAACAACAACGTGGTGAGCGGAACCAAGGAAGTCAAGCTGTGTCTTCGGTACGCTCCCTTCCAGCGCGTTGAAACAACGATGCCAGCGTAGCATCAATAGCGGTGGCAGCAGCAGCAATCGGCAGCAGTCCCCCCCCTACCCCCGCGTTCCTCACGTCTCGCACGTGCTGCGTGCAAGAGCGAGAGCAGGTGAAGACTGACCAATGAGCGAAAGAGGGCGAGAGCCGGTCGGCGGAGGCGTGTGCGCAGACGAACGCGGAAAGCGGCGCAGTATAAGTGCGTTTAACCCGAAGCTAACAGCGAGCTTGGCGCCCGTCACGCACGTGCACTCATGCAGAGAAGCCTGGTTCTCGCTTCTCGTGCATGCCCAGCACTTTTATTCGTGGCCCGGCGGGGCTCAGAGATGCCGATCATGCCCGTTCACCCGTCTGCGAAGCGGCCTATTCTTTACTCGAGTTGCAACCACTTTCCGCCACAAAACTCCTTTCTTTCGTATGTTGATTTTGTCTTTTTGTTTTGTGTGTGTGTGTGTGTGTGTGTGTTTGGCTTCCGTCCCACGCCAGTTCCCGCATTTCTTTTGTATCTTCGTTGGTGTCTTTGCTTTTTCTTTTTCTTTCTTTTATTATTTAGCGCTGGTGATCTGCACGGGCGAAGGAAATCATTTCTTCTCTCCGCGCTTTATTCATTGGCATTTCACTTGGGACTCCCTCCCCCTTCTCCTTCTTTGTTTGTCTGGCCCTCGCTGGCTTTTGTTTACCTGGACGGCATCTCCGGCGAGTTATAAAACTGTAGCGCGCACCAAGCAGCTTTCTTATTCTTATTATTACTATTGTTTTAGTTTTTTTTTTATCTCCCCGGTTTATCCTTTGGCTGCTGCCTGAGTCCGTGGTTCCCCATCGCTGCCCTCCCCCCCTCCCACACACACCCACGCGTTAGCCTTTTGGAGTCAAACATTGTCTGCATCTGCGTCTGTGTCTGTCTGTGTGACTCAGCTGCTGCTTCGACACCACTGTTTTCTGCCTCTACTTCTTGCACCGCTTGATTTTCTCCGAAGGAAGAGATACGCACCTACACGCCGACCATGAGCGCGTGCACCGTGTACGTGACGGGACTGCCGAGCTCGGCGACGCAGGATGACGTCATAGATTTTTTCACCCGCATCGGCAACGTGGCGGAGGTGCAGATGCCCGCTGTGAACACCGGTGCACCAGTCGCGGTGGTGTTTGACAAGCCCGAGGATGCAGCGAGCGCTGTCTCGATCACCGGCAGCGACTTCCAGGAGGACATCCCGATTCATATCTCGGCTCACGCCACATCGGCGGCGACCGCTGAGGCTCCCGCTGCCCCTACTACTCCTGCTGGTACGGCGGCGGAGGCGGCTCCGGGCAGTGAAGCCGCCGCATCGGCGGCAGACGGCGCCGCAGGGCAGGGCAGGAAGCGCTATGTTCGCGATAACCCGAGCGACATCACGAACAAGGTGGTCGTCTCCAAGTTGGCTCCGTCCACGAAGCGGGGCGATATCCATAGCGTCTTTGACGCCTGCGGCGAAATCGATGACTTTGCACTGATGCCGGCGCGCCACATCGCATTCATCGGCTACACGACCGCTGAGGCATTTGAGAAGGCGCTGCAGCTCGACGGAACGGAGATCAACGGGGCGCGGGTGACGGTGGAGCGTCGCCACGGCGGCAACCTAGCCTCCGAGCGCGTCAAGAACGGCGGGGAGCGCTCCTCCACCAGCGGCCCCACGACGATCCCTAACCGCATCGTCGTCCGGAACGTGCCGCGCAACGTGAACAAGGATGGCCTACGCGCTTTCTTCGAGCCGGAGTGTGGAGCCGCAACGGACATCTACGTGAAGCCGGAGGTCGGTATCGCTTTTATGGCCTTCGCCTCTGAAGAAAGCGCTGACAAGGCTATTGCCAAGTCAGGGCAGGAGTACGAGGGTAACGTGATTCAGATTGAGCGGCGCCAGGTGCTGGTGTGCCGCCGCTGCGGGAGAGAGGGCCACAAAGGGTCAGAGTGCCGCCAGCCCTACTGCACGGAGTGCCGCACGGCGGGCCACAACCTCCGCGAGTGCCCGCGCGGGCGTGGTGGCGGTGGCCGTGTCGTCGATCGCCGCCGTCGCCGCTCGTCGTCGTCCGATCGCGGCCACCGCCGCCGCCGCTCCGACTCGCTTGATCAGGACCGCCGTCGTCGCCGTCACTCGCGCAGCCGCAGCCCGCCTCGTCACCGCCGCCACTCCCGCAGCCGCAGCCCGCCGCGTCGCCGCCGCCACTCCCGCAGCCGCAGCCCGCCGCGTGGCCAACGGTAAGACGCTGATATACAAAGCAGATGAAATGGTGGCTTGTTAGGTGCCCAAAGGGGTGGGCTTCTTCTTCGTTGTGACTCTAAT
Organism: Leptomonas seymouri; assembly: GCA_001299535.1. Classification (NCBI taxonomy): domain Eukaryota; phylum Euglenozoa; class Kinetoplastea; order Trypanosomatida; family Trypanosomatidae; genus Leptomonas; species Leptomonas seymouri. Next base: position 132,359 of record LJSK01000014.1, read on the forward strand.
CTGGATGCTGCGTGCGTGGACGCGTTGCTTGGTGAGCTCGAAGAAGCAACAACAAAAGAAAGACGGTCGGGGGCCGTTGCCATGCGCGCTTTGTGCCGAGGAACCGTTGGGGGACGCATCACGAGCATCCAGACGGGGCCGGCCACGTGGACTCCGGAGAGCGACGCGTGTCTTGCTTATTTAAAGTACTAACTGATTATTGTTTTAGGTCTTTCCTTTTCTGTACCGTTGACTACTAAACGGGTGATGCATCCATTTTTCTTTTCGTTCTTGTTGATGTGCCCTTCTGTCGGTGGTGGTCTGTGTGCCACTGCGCAGTCCTGCACGCACTTTCCCTAGCGTTTGCTTGATTGTTCGTGCATTAGAGTAATGGGTGCTGTCTGGTGATTCGGTTCAACGACGAAAAATGTAAATACGACAACAACACGTTCTTGGCATTCATCGGACTTCAACGGCTCCTGATGGTCGTAGCTGCGGCGACTGTTGCGGGATATGTGTGCCCGATTGGTTCTTCTGTGCGTCCGCATGCGTGACTCACACTACACGACGAGCTCAATTTAGTCGGGCTCGGAGGTGAATGGCGGTATACCGGGGCATTAACATTTTCCGCTTGCATTCCCTTCATCAAAGTCAAATCACACGTGATGCGCCGTTAGGTGGCTGATGGTGGAGGGGTGGGGGGGACGCCGCGCACTACACTCCCTCTTGCGTAGCGGAAGGTCCCGCTCATCTGCCTTCTGATTTGCGTAGCGCATGAAATGCGATTCCCACCTCTTACTCCTTCTCGCTTCTCAACGCCTTACTGCCTGTGCGCACGTACATCTACCGATAAACATTTCATCGCACCTACAGAAACTAGCGGAGACGGTGTCCCAGCTTCGGTTACGAAATACGTTCGAATAGAATTTCTTCTCTTTTTTTTTTTTAGTGACTTAGTGTAGGAACACAGCGACGTCTTTTGAATTGCCTGAAGAATCCCCTCAAATACATCTCTTATTTCTTCGGTTCAGGCCTCGCAGCAGATAGCAGAAATCAAAAGGAAAAAGAGAGAACGGTATTAGCCCCCTCCACCCACACACATCCAGCGGTACATCCATGAACGTGAATGAAGGCAATACAGGCCGCAGGGTCCTCATAGCTGACCTGCCCATGATGTGGCCCCGTGACTTCCGCCGCTTCGAGAAGGAGGGCGGCGTGTGGGGCCGGCAGTTCCGGCAGCGTCGTCGACAGCTGACTTTCGCTCTGTCCTTATCAGCGATGTCAACGCTGTTAGGCTCGTGGTACGTCGTGATGCGTCGCAAGAACACGCTCTTTGTGCTCTTCTCCACGTTTGCCGGCTTCTCCGTGCTGGGCTTCTGCATCGGCATGTCGTTGGCGCCGCTGTGCTACGAGAATCTGGCGAGCAACAAGGAGACGTCGATGATGCGCCGTGTTTGGTGGGCGAGGGAGTGCGCAAAGAGCTGGGACTACTCACAGGTGAACGAGAAGCGCTGGCATGCCGCGTACCCCAAGGCAGTGTACCCGTACAAGAGGATTGAGTAAACTGCGCAGGCATAGCTAGGATGATGTTCCAGTGCTTTTGGGTGGGTGGTGGGCGAACGTCCAACGCACACGAGAAGGAAGTGGGGTGACCCAGCTTGAAAGAAGAAACGAGGCGGGGGTGAGCCATGTGCGGGCGGATGGCACGACTAATCCAGAGACGCGTGCTTTGCACCAGTGGACGCCACCACGCTTTTCGAAGCTGTGTCTCCTTCAGCAGCCCCCCCCCTTTTTTTCTCTTTGGAGGTGCGCAGCCCCTTCTGTGTTCTCTGTTCAGTTTGAATACTCCCGTTGGCGTGTGTGTGTGTGTGTGTGTGTGTGTGTGTGTGTTTGTCGAACGAATGAGATGCACCTCTCCTTTACGCGTCTCCGCTGTCACCACGTGCTGACCCGTGGACTGCCATCGGCGTGTTGGCGCACTGCCCTCAATTTTCATGTGTTTGCATTGCCCTCTCTCTCACATGGAGACCAACAAAAATGATAAACAGCAAGAAGCAGGCTCTGCATTTGCTTGTAGGAAGGGAAAGGTTTAGTTACAAAGTGCCGGAGTCGGCCGTTGCCGACCCCGGTACGAGAGGGATGGGGGCGAAGGCACTGCTTGCGTGGAACGTGATGGTAGGCGAGGGCTTATAACATGTATGCCCACCCATCCACCCACCCACACACACGAACGTGCCGTGTCACAGCGCCACTGCGTGCGGCGTTACGAGCGCCGTTTTTTTGTTTTCGATATTTCCTTCTTTGTTGTTTTTCTTATGATTTTAGTGATCACAAACACTTGAGCAGTGCTTCCATTTCTATCCTTTCCTATGTTAATCTACGTTATCAACTTAGGTATCTTCAAAAAGATAATAATGCAAGGATTGAAATGGGGGAGGGAGGAGAGAAGAGGCAGCACCAAGGCTTTACGAAGCGCTGGACTGCATAGGCCGCAATCACGCCTAGTAGTTATCATCAAAAGCCACCGAACATCTCTTTGGCTTGCTTTTCCTTCCTGCTGTCGTTCGTCCGGCATTTGTAGGCTGCAGGAGCCATCATGGTAGAAGTCGTCCACGGCTGACGTGTGACGCGTCTCTCCCGAGTAGAGCTGCGGGCTTGTTGCTCTGAATGTTAAAGGCGGTCCTCTCTCGCTGCGGCGACAACGGTGCGTCGATCGGCCTCTACATGGACCTACACACACATGCCCTAAGCATGCCTTCCCCTGTCGCGGCGCCACTCAACATCCCCATGCTTCCTTCACCCCCCGCACCCTCTCTTACATCTTCTCTATTCTGAATTTCTATTTGAAAGACACGCACCCCTCCCCCCCTCCCCTACCAGCAGAAAGGCACAGCGTGCTGGATATCAACCGAACCACCACGCATTTCATATTTCCAGAAGACATCCGACTTGCCATGCCCCTTCCAGCTGTGTCGGCACCGCTGTCGTGCCTGGATGTGGACATAATCTTGAAGGAGGAGGAGCTACAGGAGGAGCTGCAGCGTGTGTACTACACCATCGTAACACGTCAGGAGGACTACGATGCCCACGCCGAGTTTTCAAGGTTGATTCTGCGCACGGTGGAGCAACTGGCAGAGCGAGTGGGGGCGGTGATGGGGCCGCAGATGCAGCAGTCCTCTGCTTTAGGGAAACCTCTCGCCGCTCCACGCGATGTGCCAAAGCAGAGGCACACACAGTAGCATATATATTTGCCCTGCGTGCTCTCTGCGTTGCCCGGCGTGAGGCTTCACGAACCTGGATGTCGGCTGATGGCATCGGTGCGGTGCACGGTGTATGTGTGTGTTGGGGGCGGGGGGTGGCGGGGCAGGTCTCCTCATGTTTCCCCCACCCCCCAAAAACGAAGACTTCTGTTGTGCCTTAATTTTGTTTTCAATTACTGCATTCTGCTTCTGCTGTTTCTCTTTCGCGTGTCTTCGCAAAGGGAAGAACCCCCCAAAATGAAATAGATAAAGCAAGAAGTGGGATTCGCCATTCTTCTTCTTTTACTTGGCGCTGATGCCCACCACTCAAAGAGGCGTTCTCACGAGCAGGTGCAGCTGCTTTACGGCAGAAGCTGGCTGCTCTTCCCACCCCAGTACGATTTCTTTCTTCTTAAGGTGCTGCTGGGCTCTCGCATCTCTCCTTGTCCCCGTTGCCGTGTCGATGAACCGTGCGGGCGGCTGCAATGCTGACCGCTGTGCGTCACGCTTCCATCTCTATGGTGCTGCTGCCTATTATCTTCTCTGTCGATTGTACCTCTCAGCACAAGCGCCTTTGTCGAAGCTACTGAGTAGGACCACACCAAAGTGGAAGCGGCAGGTCTCCCGCAGACAGAAGAGAGTGGACTTAGTGCCGCCAAGACAGGAAACGAAGCAAATCAACAAACATAGCGGGGGAAACATAGTTAGCGTGCTCAGCACAAGAGGCATCTTTTCACAAATCACACACACACACACACACATATATATATATATATATGTATATATATATATATACATCAATAGAAATAAAAAGAAAGAAAACCCGTGCTTTCCTGTACTGCTAGCGAGAGAGGGGAGATGACTGAGCTCGCGGAGGGCCAGCGACGGTAACAACAACAACAGCAAGGGCCAACAGAGAGATCCCACTTTCCTCGTGGCATCTGCAGAGGCGAATACGTCCCCCCGCTCCCCCAACTCCTATCTGCTTTTAATACGAAAACAAGTAAGGCTTAGTCCGAGCCTTCTCCATATTTCGGCTTCTCAGTGGTTGATGCGCTTGTGTTGGGCGCACACAGGACCAGATCGCTTTTTTCACTATCTGAAGCAGTTGCTGTGCTGCTTCCCTTCTCATTCGTAATCGTGGACTCGAAAGGTTGCCTTCCCAGCGCGCGTGAGGCGCCATCGTACAGACGTCGTCTTCACCACCGCCCGACTACGGTGTCGAACTCGACACCGCTGAGCTGCGCAGCGCGCACGTCGATCCGTCGCCTTCGCTGAACGCCTCTGCGCCACTATCAAATGCCCCTGTCTTTCGTCATTCACTGCTTCCTTCACTGTGCGTACTCACTGCTTCATCACCGGAGCAGCAGCAGCAGCAGCAGAGACAACAGCGAGACCTCCCGGACTTCGCGATTGGCGAGAGGAACTCTGCTCCTATGAGCGATTATAACAGAGGATCCGAACACGCTACTTGCATGACTTCCGTCACGGAGAGCCGCAGCAGTGTCACTCTTGCCTCGCCGGCAGTTTCCATCGCTGCTACGGTTGCGGCTTCTAGCGATTGCATTAAGCATGATAGTTTCTCCAATGCAGAGCCTACGGCAGGGCCGACCAATAGCAGCTACCACCAACTTTATAACAAGGGTTGCCCCGAAGGCGGTGGAGCAGATGTCGCGCACCCTCGCCGTTGGCTCGCTACGCGCTCATCGCCACGGCAGCGCGAGTCTTTCACACCCCACCCCTTAAGCCTTAGTGGGGGCGGGACCCACTCCTCGGCCTATCAGTCCTCCTCCACTTCATATTTTTGCGTGGATGGCAGCACCGCCGCTGCGGCTGTGGATTGCGAGGGTACCAACCATAGCGATAATCGCATGGAGCAAGACGTCTTCGCCTCTCTTCAGCCTGCGCAGTCGTGCATGCACGAGGGCAGCGCAGCGAGTGCAAGCGTGCCTCTTCCCGAGGTGTTGCGCTGCTCGACAAGCGCGGATGCCAGTGATGTGCAGCTGACTGCGCTTGAGGTGCAAGAGCCAAATGACCCGTCGTGGGGGATGCCGTGTGCCGTGGTGCTCCGCCACCGTATGGGCTTTAGCACCGTGGTGCTCACGGCACATCAGCGCAGGACGTACAGCCGCAACGACCTCGAAAACTTTGTTCTATACAAGGAGCAGAAGTACAACGCTGTCAACGTGCTGTGGCGGCTTTGTATGTTGCTGCTGTTCATCTTAACCATTGGCGTCTTCTGCCTCGCCTTCAGCACCTCCACCGCCGAGTGGGTGGCCTTGAAGCGTACCGATGACTATCTATTTCTGGGGTTGTTTGTCGCCTGCCATAGCCGCGGGCTGAGCGTGTGCTCATCGCGAGTCAGCTCGCGGCTGGAGTGGACGGTAACGGATGCTGTGACGGGTTCAACGCTGTGCACGGCGTCAGCAGACTTTGTGCGTCGTTACATTGGCGCGATATGGGCCATGGCCATCTTGCAGCTGCTGTGTGAGCTGATAGCGCTGATGCTCACTGTATGGATTGCCGCACGGCCAACCCGCAGCGGCGCCCTTGCGGTGCTGTTCTTTGACCTCCTCCTGGGCACTGCCAGCGGCATCGTGGCTGTTGTGCTATTTCAACACTATAGCTCCTGCCTGCGCCGGACATGTGAAGGCGATCACCTGTCAGGCCCTCTCTGCAGTGTGAGCTGGCGTTACGGGTATAGGCTCTACCTCAGTGCCTTGGCTGTGCACGGCGTGCTGCTGCTGCTTGCCCTCTGCATTAACAGCTATATTCAAAACATCCGTGTGACGGCCCGCAACCAACTGCGGGCCGAGCGGCGCCGGTCTTCGCGCCGACACACGGAGGCGGAGGAGTACATGATGCGTGTAATGGACGGCACGGTAGGCGAGGCAGGCTGCCAAGGCAACTGTGATGGAGTCGGGCGGCAACGCGATGACGACGCGGCGTTCGACCAGCACATCTTGGATGAAGCGCATCGGCGGTTGATGACACATTGTGAGGCCAGAGACGGAGCAGAGGGAGTGGAGCCGGTGGACGGCGTATCCACCGTCCCAAAGGATCAGCAGCAGCTCGCGCACAGCTCACTGCACGTCTCTTTCGCTGATGCACCTGGCGCGAGAGGGATGCCACGTGCCTCTTCACGAGGTCGGAGAAATACAGGTGGTGGGGGTGCTGCTGCTGCTCCGCAGAGACCTTCGTCTTTACGTGGCGAGCAAAGCACACCCTATCGTTCCGGCAGTAACATCACCAGTGGCCGTGGCGATGCCGAAGCTGCGGCAATGACAAGCAGCCTCGCGGAGGGCCCCACGGCCGACTCAGGGCTGCACTCCGAGAGCTCCCTCAACACTTCCTTCACCCCCCAGAGACGCCACAGAGATCAACGTCCCCGGCGGCGGCGCGGCTCCCCGCCGCACCGGTCTGACGCACACAGTGGTCCGCCGCATCGCCACGTGCTGCTGAGCGCGTCGTGCGCGGCCAAGCGGCCGTCGGCAGAGACCGCGGCCTATACGCATTCCCGCAAGCGCAGCCGCTTCTTCGCACGATTTTTCCAGCGCGAGTACGACGCCAATTACTTAACCGCGGCGGAGTTGGGCGTGCCGATCGCCGGCGCCACGGACTGGGTCTACGATGACCATAGCGATATGTACTACTCCTTCGAACGCAACATGTTCTGGGACCCGCTGACGCACGAGTACTACAACTGCGTACTGAAGACGTGGCAGGAGTCGCCGGACCAGGTCGTGGAGGTGCGAGATGCATTGGATTATGTGATGCCGGAGTCAGAGTCAGAGGAGGAGAGAGGTGGCGTAGAGGATGAACAGGCGGGGCAGGAAACCAGCGAAGGATATCACAGTGACCTGGACGGTGACGTGGACACGAATGACGGGACTCTGTGACGCTCTTCGCAACGCCGTAGCAAAGCCATCCCATCTGTAACAGCTGGAAACTGAGAGCAGAGCAGCCCGAGGCCAACACCCGCGTGCGTGCTCTCGCCGTGTGAGCCGAAGCGCGGGGGCAATGGGGGAAGCGGAAGGAGACGAGCGCATGTCCCGTGCTGAGCAGGGGGGGGGGGG
>LJSK01000014.1:139694-152721 GCA_001299535.1 Leptomonas seymouri
GGGGGGGGGGGGAGACGCATGCGGTCTTCACTCCGGGCATGCCACTCTGTGTCGTTCACGGCAGCCCTGCTGGGCGCCGGTTAGGAGTAAAGGGCGAACTACGTGCTGCTTGCTAACGCAAAGGGGGAGGGGGCACACCGACCGACCGCCGCGGTGTAGTACACCGCATCATCGATGTGTCTTGACCGGTGAGGAGTCTCGCTGGCTCGTTGTGGCACCCATCCATTGTTTTTTTCTTCACTTCATTGATTCCCCCGTGTGCTGTACAATCGCATGGCCGCGGTCTGCAGTGCTTATGTACTAGCTGCGTATCTTCAGAAGGTCCGTCTATGGCTCTATCATACGTTGCCGCCAGGCAAACATGAAGTTGCGCCGGGACCACACACACACACACACATACACACACGCCAACGGCCCTCTCCATCTACGTACAACTACGAAAGCGAGGTGCTCACCGGCGAGGCGGATCGGTGGCCTTCCGTTTGTCTGCTCTCCCCCCTACTCAGTTGCCGAACTCGGCCCTCTTCAGCTTTTTTTTTTTTCTTTCAAAAGTTGTGGGCGCGTGCGTGCTGCTTTATTTCTTTAAGGCTGGCAGCTGCGTTTGTGCAGATGTGGTTTGCTTTGCGTTGCCTTTTTTCTTTCTCTCTCAGCGAAGTGAGCTTGGATGTGAAGGCCTCATCTAGACGTACGCCGGTGTACCCAACACACACATATATACGTTCATTCATATGTATATGCGTTTGTACAGGTGCGCATGCACACCGAAGGAATATACGCACCATGCTCGTTGTGTAGGGAGTTAACGCGCATGCTCCGAGTCTCTCTCTTTTTTCGGGGCGCGTTTTTGCTTTGACGGCTTTCCTCTGCTGGACTCAGCTTGGGGATCGTTGACGGCTCGCCATCATCGTTTTGGTTGCTTGGGTGAGCCGCCACTCTGCAGCGAGCGAAACGAGCTGATCAGCGTTCGTTGTGCCGGCGCTTCTTACATGTATTTCACGGTATCCATTTCAGCTCTCTGCGCCCTCCTCCTTATTCGGCATCTCGATTTGATTGAACCGGTGTTCCCGCCCCTCCTCTGAGCTTTTTTTTTTTGCTGATGGCGCGATACTCACGCGTCACGGTCAACACAGCAGACACAAAACGGTGAAATGATTCAACAGCGAAAGAATGCCTCCGCGGCGCACAGGAAGTCTGCCGCCGCTGCTCCACATCTGAGGGACGTGGCCGACCCCGCACTATTCTTTTCTCTCGACACCGCGCAGTTCTGTGACGCGATTGCTGTGACGAAGGTCATCTCCGTCGTGCTGCCGCTGCGCCATCTGCGCGATCGCACGATCCTACATGAAATGGTGCTGAAGAAGCTGCTGCACCGTTCCTTTGAGCCCTCTGCCGATGACCTGGCACAGCAGCAGCAGCAGCAGCATGAGCAGGAGGTAGCGGAGACCGGCGTGTCCGGGCCTTCTCCGCCGACGGCAGGCCCTCCGTCGCCCCCCTCACCTGGCGTTTACACCATTGTGCACATTACATCGGTGGAGGTCCACGCGGACACGGCGCGACAGGTGAACCCACAGGGCGATGTGCAGGTGAATGTGATGACCACGCTTGTGGCTGCCCGCCTGCGGCACGGCCTGGTCGCCGGTGTGGCGGAGCCCTCTGCTTTTGCCTCGTGTATGCAGGTGCGTCTGCCTACTGTGGCGGTGTCCGCAGCGGTGGCAGCGAATGAGAAAAGGCGTGACACGGACGCCCTCACATTGGACAGCGTTCGGCTCGATGATGGAGGTCAGGTTGTAGACGAGCAGGAGAAAGCCTCGTCGCCGCTGCTACCCAGCCAGTCGGGCGAGGTACCGGTGGACCGACAGCTGCGGGTGACGGCGCGGTGCCTGGAGGATGAACCCGTGATGCCGGGGCAGGCTGTCCTGCTTGTGTCGGAGCCGGCAGCGATTCGGTGCCTGGCGGTTCGCCCTCCCCGTGACGCACCGGGGCCGTTCTTCTTCGCCGAGGATACAACAGTAGAGCCTGCCGGTGTGGCGGCGGCTACGGCAAAGCGGAAGCGGACTTCGCGCAGGGCACCGGATGAGGGGCAGGGGGCGGCTAGTGAAAAGATGTCTGCGAAGGCGGGGCGGCGGCGCGTGGTGGTGATCGCGTGTGACATCCCAGAAGCTGCCGGCAAGGCGGACGGCGGTCGAAAGCGTCTGCGCTCGTGAAGTTGAAAATGCCGTGTTGGCGCAGTCGACGCACATCTTCGGCAGCAACGTAACAACGAATGTGTCTCACAGAGCGAATCGTGTCTAACGTCGTGCTCTGTGGTGCATCCAAAGACTAAACGCTTCCGTAAGGGCTGGAGCCCATTCTGATTAAAAAGAGAAGATAAAGAGAATATGAAAGAAAAGAAGATGACCGATAGTTGTCCGGCTCGCATGGCTTCAGACATCTGTTGCAGGTGCTGGGTACATGTGCAGGCACTCCCTTGTCTAGGTGATGCCTTTTCTTCTTGTTCCACTCGGTACGCCATCCCGACGTGCTCACAGACCAGCGCGCGAGGTACTTCTTTTAAAAGTACATCGACACGCCAGCGCTTCGAGAATCGAAGACCCAGATTTTCTGGCGAAATTGAGCAGAAGAGCGAGCGAATGTGATGAGAACGTGCCAGCCGCTTTCACATGCGGGCGCTGCTGCCGAAGCCAAAGAACCATCAACGTTGCTGTTGTCTCATTCCTCGCTGCATCAAGCGCACACACGCACACACATACACAACATTACGCTGACTTTTGTCACTGTCCTTTTAAATTCATTTCTGAATTCCCTCCCCTCCAAGTGGAGAAGTCGTAATCAAAGATATCCTACAACGTTTCTTCTTTTTCCATTTGCAAAGCACTGGTTTAACTTGACGCCACCGCTTCACAGCCGCTTTACCCTGATATCGTTCTCATCAATCAAGTATCTTTGCAGAGAGTATCATCACCATCTTCGAAGCATCATGTCTTCTTCAGAGAGTACGAACAAAGGCAAGGCCGCGGCGAAGCGTCCGCGCTCGGAGGAGCAAACATCGCAGATACCTGGCGAGGCGACCGCGGACCAGCTGCGGTCGGAGGAGCTGCTGATGAAGCCATTGACATCCGGGGCTGCTGTGCTGCCCGCAGACAAGGCTGTTGAGGGGCCGAACGCGGCGGATGAACCGTTGCAGCGCGATAACCCGTTCCGCTACGTGCTGTTCCCGATCGTATACCACGATATCTGGCGCAAGTACAAGGAGCAGGAGAGCTGCATCTGGACGCTGGAGGAGATCGACCTGGGCAACGACATGAAGGACTGGGAGAAGTTAAACGACGGCGAGCGGCACTTCATCAAGCACGTCCTTGCTTTTTTTGCAGGGAGCGACGGCATCGTCATCGAGAACCTCGCGCAGCGCTTCATGACCGACGTGAAGGTGCCGGAGGCGCGCGCCTTCTACGGCTTCCAGTTGATGATGGAGAACATCCACTCGGAGACGTACTCGGTGCTGCTTGACACGTACATCACGGACAGCGAGGAGAAGCTGCGGCTGCTGCACGCAATCCAGACGATCCCGTGCGTTCAGAAGAAGGCGGAGTGGGCTGTGCGTTGGATCGGGAGCCGCGCGAGCTTCCAGGAGCGGCTGATCGGCTTCGCCGCGGTTGAGGGCATATTCTTCTCCGGGTCGTTCTGCGCGCTGTTCTGGCTGAAGAAGCGCGGGCTGATGCCCGGGCTGACCTTCAGCAACGAGCTCATCTCGCGTGACGAGGGCCTGCACACGGACTTCGCGTGCCTCCTCTACGACTCGCACATCAAGCACAAGCTGCCCCGTGAGCGCGTTCTGGAGATCATCGTGGACGCGGTGAACATTGAGCGCGAGTTCATCTGCGACGCGCTGCCTGTGCGGTTGGTCGGCATGAACGCGGACCTGATGTCGCAGTACATCGAGTTTGTGGCGGACCGGCTGCTTGTGTCGCTGGGGCTCGAGAAGCACTACAACGTGACGCAGCCGTTCGACTTCATGGAGATGATCTCGCTGCAAGGCAAGACGAACTTCTTCGAGAAGAAGGTCGGTGAGTATCAGAAGGCTGGTGTGATGAGCACGGAGGGCACGACGAAGAAGTTCTCGCTCGCAGAGGATTTCTAAAGTCCTTCGCCCCCGCCCTCCCCCTCCCGGTGACGGGGAACAGAAAGCGGCGGTATGCACGGTCATGGCACGGGGCCACGCAAGGGTAATTAACTATTAAAACAATGAAAAGTCGACCTTTTCTTTTCCCCTTTGTGCAACTTCACAGCTGCCGCACGGGGCACAGTCGCGGCTTTGCTTAGGTGGTGCTGAAACAGTGCCATCCCCTCCCCTTCCCCTCTCCCTTCCTCCCTCCCCCTCCCGGGCTTCTTTGATCAAAAAAAGAAATCGGCGGCGAAGATCGGCACCAATTCGGCGCTCGAACCAAGCTTCACATCGGGTAATGCGATGCATGTACACGCTGGTGGGCTATTCTAAATGCCATCACGCGAAGGGAAGAGATGCGGTGATGCCGCGGTTGTCTTTGCGACGTCTCAACGACATTTTAGAAAAGAAATCATCAAAAAATTTTTCTTTGTTTTTGTCTTTAAGATAAGACGAAGGTGCGCAGAGCAAACACGGAGCTAAAGTGGCGCATGGAGCGAAGAGGCGCGTTTTGTCTAAACGATATTTTCTTGGCGGCATGCGTTGTTATTGGAAGAGGGGCATGTGTCTCTTATATATACACACATACACACACACACACACACACACATACACACACACCAGCGGTGAAGTTGGCAGCAGGAGAAGGCGTGCTGTTGCACTTTCAATCACCTTCTCGTCTCTTTGTTTGGACCGCCGGCCCACTTCTTACTTTGGCAGAGAGTGCGTGATGGCCGCCACCTTCGTTTCCTTACGATAATAAATTCAGTTGTGTTATAAACACTTATTTTTGTTTTTGTCGATCGTTTTTTTTTTCTCTCTCTCCGTCTTCCTCAGCCTTTTGTTTGCTCCTTCTCGATGTCCCACCTCTGTTCCGCACTCCACATCTCGGCCTCTTGGGCGACACGAGGGCGGCAGAGCGCACTTCTCTAACGACGCGGAGCTCAGCAGCAAAATAACAGAAAAGAAAGTCAGGCAAATGTGTAGCGTGTACGCGTGCAGCACAGCGGAAGGGGGTGTTAGGGGGGGGGGAGGGGTGGTTTCATCCCCTCTCCCCTGCCGCGCCTTCCTTCTCACGTACAACCGGATTTGCCGCACTTAATTTGATTCGCATCTTATTTTAGATTTTTATTTCGCCTCTGTTTCTTTGTTTGTTTCTCTCTCACGCGAGATGGTCTCCTTCCTCCTGTGGTGCGTGTCTCCAATTGAACGAAGCGCGTGAACACCGAGAAGGGCCCCCGAGGTTGGGACAAGCGATGGAGACAGGCTCACAGCACCGCTTGGTGTGGCACCATCGCTTTATGCATTTCATATCTTTTCCTCCATTATTTATGTCTGCGCTCATCAAATTTCTTTCTTTCATTTTTGTTTTTCTGTTGGCGTCCGCCCCCCTCGAGTTGCTCCTCTTCTTCGCCTTTCCGACAGATGCGGGGCTGCGGGGTACGATGCGCTCTCCCCCTTCGCCTTTACGAGCGCTGCACATCCGCCTTTCATTGTATATATATATATATACATATCAGGCATCATTTAATACTTTACGTTTTCTGTTTTGCCTCTTGTGGCGTTCTTAGTGCACGTGTATTTCGGGCTGAGTGCAGGCCTATTGAGCATCACATGGAAGCGCTGATCGCTACGCCCCCCCTTCAAATGATGACAATGTCAGCGATGCAGAAAGAGGGGAAGCAACGTACATCAGGCAAACCACGGTGGCCACGCAATGACGTGAACAATCGTGTGTGTGGGCGTGGGAGTGGGGTGTGTGCTGCTGCTGCTCGAAAGCGTGCCGATGGAGAAGCAGAGGCACTTCACTTCTGAGACGTGGATGAAATGCCGCAGAGGCTTCCTCACGTTGGTTTGCTGCGGCTGGAGAGGGAGTGTGCATCGCTGCTGGCAGCCCTCGTGTGCTCCGGGTTCCATCAGGAGTAGCGATCTCGAGTTTCTGTTTTACCTTTTGCCGTTGCTCCCTCTGGCTCGATGGAAAGCAGCGCAGGAGCGCTTTGACAATGGAAAAGGTAGAAGGAAAAAGAAAGCAAATCCGATCGCGGCTGGAGCGGCCGAGATGCGTTTGGCGAAGGTGAAGAGGTCAGTTGCGATGCATGACGGCGCGCTCCCCTCCCTCGGCCATTTCTCGCGAATGAAAGCAGTTCCAAGACTTCAACACGTCCTGCTGCCGTGTTCTCTGCACGACCCAAACCCTTCAAAGCAGAGGGAGAGTCAATTCTTCTTCTTATTTTTACTCTACAACCTGCATTCCCCGGTTGCTCCTCTTTGCTGCTGCTCCTATTGTCCCTCTCTACCCTCCTTTATATCTTGAATCCTGACGAGTGCGGGCTGACGCACACCCACACACGTTGTGGCTGCTTCCGGCTTCCCTTCTTGAAGCCCGTTCCCCACATGAGTAACTTTCAGTATAACGGCGACAGCGACGATGGTGAGTGGTGGGTGCTCCCCCGCCGCGCCTACAAGTCGTTTGGCCCGTTTCGAATTGTCTCGACGTTGATGGTGGCTGTTGCGATCGGTCTCATCGCCTTTGGCCTCGCCTGCGCCGTCATATTTGCGGCTGACATTGCCGAAGAATATCCTTCGCGTGCACGACGGGCCTTGCAGGTGTTGATCACCTTCAATGTCGTCGTTCACACGTCCATTCTTTTTATTGATCAGCTGAGCTGGTGGCGCTCGGTGTTTAGTCTGGTGGTGAATGCGCTGTACCTTCGCCTGCTCCGAAGATTTCCTTTTGTGCCGAGTCTGAGCAGTTCGCTGGTGGTGGGCACCGTAGGAGCAGTGCTCATGGAGAGTGCGCTGTGGTATTGGTACTCGGTGCAGCTCATGTACTACACATCGATTTTAAATATCATGGGCTTCTTCCTGATGCTGTGGCTGGTGCCGATCGGTATGCTGTCGTCGTGCGTGCTAGAGGACGAACAGCTGCCTGGCGGGGGTGGCGTGTACGGCAGCGGCGGCTGCGTTGGCGATGGAGGGGTGGCGCCAGGAGCTTCTAGCGGGCGGCGGAAGCGGACCCTTCTCAATCGCTTAACCGACCTCATCCGCAAACCTTGAGGGGCGTGGGGTTGTAGTGAAGGGCCACGAGCAGTGCTCATTTGGTCCGGAGAGGAGCGCTGTAAATGACGAGGACTTACCGCTCTCATTGCGAGGCATCGAAGTTCCTGTGATGCATGTATAGCGCAATCTGGGCTGCGCATTGGCATGTATATTCGTGGAGCACTGTTTCTTTGTTTCTTTTTAAATTTCCTTGACCTATGCGAGTGGAGGTCCGTACGCGGAGTTGCTGTTTGTATCTTTGCCCGAAACCGGCGCTTATCAAGTGCTGCCGCCCCCATCTCCACCAACCGCTGTGCTCTATCTCCGACTGCTCGAGACAGTAGTCGCCAAACGAAAACAAAGGAATCAGTTGAGGTCAAGCAAGAGAGACAGAAGTCGTGGGAGGTGGTGGCGGCAGGTAACAATAGTTTAAAAAGAAATAGTGAAGCAACACACAATCAACTCATGCACCGCAACATGTGTCTGCGTACTCCTCTGTACCCGCTGAAGTGATGGCGCCTTCATCGTGGAAGCTTGAGGCCAGCGTATCGCCTTGCCTCGATGGAAGTCCACCAGAGCAGAAGGATGGACAAACGTGGAACAACAATTGGGCGTACCTCCTTTCGTGCTGCATGTGCTGTCGCCCTGCGTCACCCTGACTGTCTGCTGAGTTGCACACGCTACTGCAGAGCCCTCCTCTCCTCTTTCCCCCCCTGTGATTTGTAAAACACACGTGTGTCCTGCACCTGTGCCGCCTGCCGTGCTGCGCTGCATCACCCTTCCACGGACATCGTTAGTTCAAGCTATTCATCAACACGTCAGCAAAACAAGACAGCATTTGAGAGAGAACAATAAACCGGCAAACCACACGTCTACGATTCCACAAGGACAACAACGGACCTTACCCGCAACATGTTCTTCAGTCGCCGATGGCTGTCGCGCGGGCCGGGCACGGCTCCTGCGTCGTTTACCGCTGCCGCGCTAACGAAGACGCTTGTACCGAACCCGCCACCGCTGCCCCCGATGAAGGGTGTGGCCTTCGGCACCGTCTTCACTCCACACATGACAATCATCGACTTTGAAAATGGCCAGTGGGGGGCGCCACGCATCACGCCTTTTGAGAACTTCTCCTTGGCACCGCAGACTTCCTGCCTCCACTACGGCCTGCAGTGCTTCGATGGCATGAAGGTTTACGCGGACGCGGGCGATATCGAGCGTGTGGCGAGGGGTGAAAGGCTCACGAAGCAGCACCTTCGCTTGTTCCGCCCCGACAAGAACGTCGCGCGCCTGAAGGACAGCATGCAAGCCCTCTGCATGCCGAGCTTCGACGAGGCGGAGCTGCTGAAGGTGATCGAGGAGTTCGTGCGTACGGAGAAAGACTACGTACCGAAGGAGCTCGGCTACTCGCTGTACCTGCGTCCCGCAGCGATTGGCACGTCCACCCAACTTAGCGCAGTGCCGTCGAAGTCCGTTCGACTCTTCATCATCGCGTCGCCGGTGGGCCCGTACTACCCGCCGCCGGAGGGCCAGGCGGGCGCTGCAGCGATTAACCCTGTCCGGCTTCTGGTGGAGGAGAGGCGCAGGCGTGCGTGGCCTGGCGGCACGGGTGGGCGAAAGATCGGCGCGAACTACGCGGGCCCGATGCGGGTCCAGGAGGAGGCGCACCGCCAGGGGTACGACCAGGTGCTCTGGCTTGGCGCTGTTGGGGAGGTCCAAGAGGTCGGCGCGATGAACTTCTGCACCTTATGGCGTACGAAGGAGGGGAAGACGGAGCTGATCACTGCCCCCCTCGAAGACACCGTCCTCCCTGGTGTGACGCGCGACTCGATTCTCGCCCTGGCGCGCAAGTGGGGTGGGTTCGAGGTGTCGGAGCGGCCTTACCTGGTGCAGGAGCTCGTGGAGGCTCTGCAGGAGGGCCGTGTGATTGAGTGCTTTGGCTGTGGCACAGCTGCGATTGTGTCTCCTGTGAAGGCACTCTCCTACAGTGGCAGGGAGTACGCGGTGCCGTGCCCGGAGGACGGGATCACCCGCCGCTTCCTGCGCGAGATCCTGGACATTCAATACGGCCGGAAGCCAAGTGAGTGGTCTGTGGAGATCATCGCTTAAGGGAGGGGGCGGAGGGGGAGCGCGAAAGCAAGTGGCTGCGAGCGATTCCAAATGCTGTCTGGTGGAGGGAAGATGGACCGCCGTGACCGCTGTGAAATGGAGGTCATGGTAACGCCTGTGACCGTCTCGCTTGTGCTTCGCGTGGCCCTGAAGTAAAGGGGTGCACTTCACGGTAGAACCCTCGCGTGCCTACACGCTGATATGAACAAATGAGAGAGTGGCAGCGCGCTGCTGTCATCCCCCTAAAGTTTTTTGTTTTTGTTTTCTTTGAATGACGATAGACCGAAAACGTTTGAGAGAAATGGGAGAGATCGCGGGAAGGAGGCAAGACGGTGGTGGGCGCGACTCTGACAAGGGCTTGGTGCGTATCTTCACTGCACAGTTAGGGTGGGGAAGGGGAAGGGGTGGAAGGCGATCGTCGACGCTTAAATTCGAGAGACAAGACCGATAAAAGGAAGGAAGCCGCAGTGTGCCGGCTTTCACAGGCCAGCCCAGCTGCGGGCATAGCGACTTTTTCTTTTTTCTTTTTCTTTTTTCATTCTTCGTATGTTGTTGTTGCTGTTGTTTTCGGTCTGGGCCGGCGTCACTCCCCCTCTCGTCTCTTACTTTTTTTTGTTTTTGTTTTCCCGTTGTGTCACGCGCTTCCACTGTGAAGCGTTCGCACCTAACACATTATTGAATCTTTTGTTTTGCTTTTTCTTCGCTCGTCCCCGCCCTCCCTTCGCCGCCCACACAGAGCACAAGGGAATGTGCTCGTTCATTCGATGCTTCTTCAGGCCTGTGTGTGTTGTGGTGTAGCTTGCCGCCTGCCATCCGGCAACCCTACAGTCTTGTTCCCCCCCCTCCTCCCTCAATTGCCTCTTCCTCTTGTATGCATCCTTGATGTTTAGCTTTCACTTGAATTTTATTTACTCCCTTGTGCTTTCTTCTTCTGTGTGACGTACTGTACTCGATAGGAGGGCAGGGAGCTGATCTTCGCTTCACAGGAGCCGCCTCCTAAGTAAAATAACGGAAACGTAGAAGACGATAATAATGATGAGAGAGGCAAAGGAGCAGGGCGCCATTGCGCTGCTGTTCTGAGAAGACGAAGTCGTGCTTGTTTTCAAGTTTCGCAGACGGATGTATGCTTGCAAGCACACGTAGGTGCATAGTTGTGTGATGCCTTCCTGGCGGCCCTCTCTTTTGAGTTTGGCATTCTCTTCTTGCCTTCAACTTCTCATTCTCCTTTCGTGGACCCCTCTGCGTATGTCACGATAACACCCGCCTTCATGTGTATGCATTGGAAAGCGCATGGATTGATCGCACGACAAGAACTCTGCCATCTGCTGCTTCGTGTGCGAGCGAAACGCTTGTGATCGCGCTCCTCATTGTTGTGGCACCCCCTTTGATTCTTCTTCGGTTGTGCCGCTCCTCCTTCGGTCCTCAGAGGCACTCCAAGTGAAATAACTGCATCCACTTACAGGCACTGATAGACTGCGCGCCCTCCACTCGTTCTCCACATTGGATGCGGCTCGCAGGGACCTGACGGTTGACAGTACACAGCACACACGCGATCCAGGCGCAGGGTGGGCCTCTATCAATTTTCAATTAGCTCCCTCCCACAAACAAACAACCATTTAAATTCTGTTCTCACCGCTCTTGGCTTGCCAACCCGTAATGTCGCCTCCATCTTCCCCCAACGTGAGCGCCGGCAACGCCGACGCCGATACCCTGAAGGCGAAGCCCAGCACTCCCGCGCTGCTCACGCGTCCACCAAACGACAAAGGCATTTTCTACAACTTGTTTCTCGGCCCTGGCGGCGGGGCCACTCTCGCTGGCATGTGCGAGATCATCCTATTCCATCCCTTCGACACGATTGCAAAGCGCCTCATGTCGTACCACCACCGCGTCGTCGACTTCACGTCGCCCACCGCCACCCTGGAAAACTTAGATCGCGTTGTGTTTGGCAAGCTAAAGGAGCACTACACCGATGCGCTGACCGGGGCGGTGCGCCCCATCCCTCCGGTGGAGCGGCTGAAGCACATGTACCCCGGCAGCACGTATGCGATTGCTTACAAGGTTTTGCAGCGAATCATGAAGTTTGCTGGGCAGCCCTACATGCGTGACTACCTCATGGTCCATCACAGCAATGCGTTTTTCCATCAAGACGCGAAGACGGGCGACTACGTGCGTGGGGGACGCGGCGCCATGACGCTCGAGGCAACCGCAGGCTGCCTTGTTGGCGTCTGCGAGATCGTTCTTCTTCCCTTTGACCGCATGAAGGTGCTGAAGCAAACCAACAAGGAAGCGGTGCAGAACCGCAACCTGCTGTCGGTGATTCGCACGGAGGGGGCTGCGAAGCTGTACGCCGGCGCGCTGACAACAGCGGTGCGCAATGCCACGGGCTCCTTTCTTTTATTCGGCGGCACTGCATTCACGAAGGAGTATGTTTTTCAACTGGAGAACTACAGCGATGCGACATTTGCGCAGAACATCGCGGCTTCCACCGTGGGCGGCTGCGTTGGCGTCTTCTTCACCTCGCCGCTGGATGTCATCAAGACACGTATCCAGAGCCAGCGGTTAACGGAGAGGATGTCGGGGTGGCAGACATTGGTGTCGACGGTACGCCGTGAGGGGGTCTCTGCGTTTTACAAGGGCATCACACCAAAGATTATCACCTCCGCACCTCGACTTGTATTCTCCTACACAATGACGCAGTACTTCACCAAGAAGCTGCGCGGCGGGTAGGATGGGTGCCCTTTGCCCCCTCCCTCTTCCCCTCTCAAGGGTGGTGCCGAGGCGGTGCTCATCCACCAGACGTCTGCGCGGCTTTACGTGTAGTGCACGGGCGCGCTGGTCCACCTCCTTGCGAGGACACTGCATTAGCCTGTGGCAAGAGAGGGAGAGAGTTTACGATCCGCAAAAGCCACCAGGAGAGCGGGGTGGTGGTGGAGTGAGTGCGTGGACGTATGAAGGGCGCCGCTGGCTCGCAAGATGATGATAATTGCTAATGCTGGAGGTTGCAACACGAAGCGAAGAGTCGGATGGGAGGCCGTTCGCTCAGCCTTTATTATAATATTCGTTATATTTTATCGCTTTCGGTTAATACGCTGAACACAAAGTTGAATTCCCACTAACTGACGCGCATGCGCATCTCTCTCTCTCTCTCTGTGCGCGTGTGTATCTACACATCCCACGGTAGTACACGTGTGTGTGCGTGTGCGTGGGCTCTCTCTTTGTTTTGCCGGTTTAAAGCGATCTTTACAGTTGAGAGATATCGTATACTTAACCATTAAGCTGTGTGTGTGTCAAGGACAAAATGGTATTCACCTGAGTCGAGGCGAGGTGGTAGGGGGCATCTGCGCCGTTGACGCTGTGAGCGGCGCTCCGCGTATGCTCCTACTCTGATTGAATGGAGGGGGAGGGCGAGTGCAAAGCGGCTTTCGAGGTACCGCGTCTCGCGTACACCCGCACTCAGGCCACACTAACTGGAGCAGTTTTTTCTTTGAATTTCTTTTTATTTTGTTGTTTTGCCCAACCAACACGCGTTTGTATGTACGCACGCACGCGCACAGCAGCACCGGAGCAAAGCGACACGTTGAGGATGGCGCTGCGGATGTGCTGACCTCCCTCACCCCCTAATCTCTTTTTTCTCTTCTCTTGTTCGCTTTACTTTGAACATCGAACTCTCCTCATCATTTCGCAACGCCACACGCTGCTTACGCCCCCCCCCCCCCCCCC
>LJSK01000015.1:0-10736 GCA_001299535.1 Leptomonas seymouri
CACACACACACACACACTCCCCGACGTGTTGCATTTCTTTGGCGCTACTTCCCTCGTAGAGGCGCTTTCTTCACGAAATGTATCACGACGCACCTGTTGAGGCCACCGTAGCGGTGCATCGACACCGACGCCGTTCAACCGCGGCGACAGCGACTTCTCAAGAGGTGTCGCAGCGTATCGTGCGCGAGTATCAACTGCATCGTGTTGCCAATTTCCTGCTCACCGGCATAGACGGCAAGGAGGCTTCAAGTTCCAACGGTTTCGTAACGGCGCAGCGGCCAAATGCGGAGGCCACGGAAGCAGCAGAAGTGGCCAAGGGCGGCAAGTCTTCCTTCTGCCAATGCCGTTCGCCGTGCGCTGCTCCTTACGTTCGTGTAGCTCTGCAGTTCCCCGATGAGCTGTTGGGCGACTCCGTTGCGGTAGTCCACGCTCTTCAGCACATCCTCGCCTCTGACCCCCGCTACTCGCCAGCGATAAAGAGCAAATTGAAGACAGAGGTTGCTACGGTGTGCAGTGAGAATAAGGATGCGGGCACCACGGCTTTCTTGAAGCCTGCAATGGCGGGCGCGGCGATCGGCGTTCGTCCCCCTGCTATGGATAATCCGCATCACCCCATCGGGGAGGTGCGGCTCCTTGTGCTTGCCGACAATACATTTGGCAGCTGCTGCCCCGATGAGATCACAGCCCAGCATTACGAGGCAGATTGCATTGTGCACTTCGGTGACGCGTGCATGAGTCGCTCGACGCGACTACCAGTGCTTTACGTCCAGCCTGAGTTCCACTTTGACGCTGTGGTGAGTGATAGCTCGCGCAGCACCGATCTGCTTTCTACTACGGAGCAAAGTGCTGCCCTCCTCGAGGCAGAGGTATGCATTGCGGTGGGACTTGTGGAGCGTGTGGCAATGGCGCTGCGTCGCCGCGTGGCGGCATGGCGAGCCGAGAAGGGTAGCGAATCGGCGGATCCATGCATCGTTGCCCCACGTCTCGCTGTTGTCGGTACCTACCCCACAAAGCAAGTCATAGAAGCTGCGGAGAAAGTTTGGAATGAAGAGCGAAAGGAGGGGCTCGGCGATACGGTGGTCGATGTCGACTGGCCGCGATTCGAGGAGCGCAACGGTATTGCACCTACACGCCATGCGAGCGTCAGCGGCAGCAATGGCGGCAACGACAGTGCTTCCGCAGAAGAAATGATACGCGCAGAAGCAGCAGGCTCTAAGCCTTTCGTGGCGGACGACGACTGGCTCGTCAACGGCGTGCGGTTTCACCGCCTGCGTGGTAGCGACTATGCGAAGCAGAGCGTGCAGTATCTTCTCTGTATTGGCGCTGCCGGGTCCTCTGCGCTCGTGCACGTCCTGATGGCGGAGAAGCACAACGCATTTCACTACTCCGATGCGTGCAGGGAGTTCATAGAGTGGGACAGCGGAGATGAAGAAATATCGGTGCCTGTTGCGACAGTAGTGAACAACTCCTTTGGTGCCGATTCCGACTGCGGCAACAAGGAAAGGGAGACATTGAAGGCTTTAATTCAGTCGGCCACAGCAGATGCCCCTCACTCTGCAGCTCTCAGGGACAGTGTCTCCGCGTGGCTTTCAGCGATCTTGACGGATGGTGTCTCAGTGCTGCTCACGGGCGACTACGTGACTGCACAGCAGGTGCTGCAGCGCCGTGTGCGTCAGCGCGCCTTCAACATTGAATCTGTCCGCGCCAGCACCGCCATCGGCATTCTCGTTGCTTCATTGGCTGTTGAGGGCTACTACGAGCTCACGCAGCAACTCCACCAGCTCATCCGCGCCTACGGCAAGCGCAGCTACATCATTTACGTAGGTCACCTGAACGAGTTTAAGCTGGCGAATTTTGTGGACACGGTGGATTGCTTTGTGGCCGTGGCGTGCCCCTATAGCCGCCAGAGCCACTTCCCGGAGAAGCGGGATAACTTCATGAAGCCGATCGTCTCACCAGCAGAGTTGTTGGTTGCGCTGGTCACCTCAGAAGACACCGAGGCGGAGCAGCAGTATGGCATGGCGGCTGCCTATACAACATCGTTTGAGACAGTATTGCATGTGCTAAGGGACGCAGTGCAAGCGCGCAAAGAGGAGATGGCGAGGCGCGCTAAGGGCGATGAGGAAAGCAATCGCCGACGACAGGAGGAGGAGGAGCGACCGGCGTTGAGTGGGGCGCTGGTGCGCGCTGGCGGTACAGCGAATGGTGCGCTCACCGTACAGGACAACTCACAGGGTGCACTGGCCCGATTGTATGAGCGGGAGTATGTGGGCCTTGATCCTCGCGTTGGCCAGACACCCGTGCAGACCGAGGTGATGGAGGGTAAGCATGGTATCGCGCGTGGCTACGCGAAGGAGCGCGAAGAGCAGCATGCCGAACCGCCAGTGTCGCGGTACGCGTAACACGCTGGTGTGCGCTCATGTCGTTGCGGATGCGTCATTTCTGTTTTTTTCTTTTCATTACTTTTAAGTCCGCGCGTCTGATCGAGTAATCAACGGGACCGAGATGGTTGTTCCACTTTAATGGTCTAACTAACTTCTCTTTTCACCTCTCTGCAAGCTTCTGTATAAACAAGAAGGGAGGCCACGCGCTTCACTTCCTCATGCATTCCAGAGCTCCGCCGGAGGAACGAGGCGCTACCGTCGGCGTTATAGTGTAGCCACTCATCGAGCGAGCACATCGCTGGCTTTGTGCACCCTTCGCTCGGCGGCGACTGTAGTTGTTTGCCCTTCATTGCCGTGCTCTTCTTTTGGCGTTGGCGTTGAGCTTTGTCCCCTGCCCACCAAAGCCATCTCTTACCACACATATTACAAACCCCTCATGTGGCTCTGGCTTTCACCTGGCAAACCTCTCTTTCTTTTCGTTTTGTGTTTTTGAATTTCATCCTGTGGATGAGCAGGCACTTGAAGGTGGTGAAGGCTTTAGAAACTGCTTCCTATGCTGAGCGTTGCACCTTGGGGTGTCTTCTGCATCCTTGGCGACCCTCAACCACATCTACAGATCTGAAGTGCATTGCACCGTTGCGCACTACTCGAACGTGCTGCATATGTCGAGGGCTTTATGCACTTCTGCTTTTTCTTTTTGCGTTTCTTTGGGTCATGTCTGCCTCATCCCCGCTTCACAGCAGGCCCTCGTTGCGTGATCGAAGGTACGACAGCCGGCACCTGCGCCCCAGAAGCCGTTCTAGAGTCGCAAGTCCCCAACGCGTCGTCGAGTTGGAGCGCCTCGACAGCGACCCTAACATGGCCCACGCGTCTCGATCCAGCACTCCAGCACAGGGGCTACTCCGCTTTCCGAGCTTGATTTCTTCCACTGGCTTTGCCCAGCCACCTAACACGGCCATCCCAGGGGCAGGCGGCGGAGGTGGCGGCAGCAACCACAGCAACCCCAACATTATTGATCCCTCGCGTTCTCCGTTGCCTGCTGATCGGCGAAGGGGGTCGCTGGCGGCACGGACGAGCCGCCACCAGCGTACGCACCAGTCGCCTTCCTCTAAGCAGCGCAGCAGTCGCTCGCCCATGAATCCCAGTACCGCCTCCGCTATGGAGGAGCGTGGGCGCGCTCTTATCGCACCGCCGTTATCACAATCGCTGCAGAGCAGCGGGGATGCAGGGAACTCTGTCGGTCGCGGCAGGTTGAGAGGGCGAGGTCCTCAGCGACAAGAGGAGGGCAAAGCGCGGCGTGCGGCTTCTACACGAAGTAAGTCACTGGATGCTGCAGAGGTAGGCCGCGGAGGAGCTACGATGGCAGCGCTGAGTAGCAGTGCACTGCACGCCACCTTAGCGTCGTCTGCTTCGCACAGTGGTGATGACATCAATAATGGTGTAGGAACCGCTGGCGTGCTGTGCATGTTTCCGCAGTTTTCTGCAGGATCCAATCCGCTGCGTCCCGCCGGCGGGGCGCTGGAGTCATCGGCGGACCCGAATTTAGGCTTTAACGGAGGTGGCACCGCCAACACAGCCGCCACCTCTCCCACAAATCTTCTCACCAACGGGCTTTCCAAAGAAAACTGCTCACATTGCAAGGTGGAAGACGAGCCGCTCTATCTCTGCCCCTGCGGGCTGGCGCGGTACTGCAGTACGACATGCCAGCGTGCCCACTGGTCGTTCCACCGCACCGTGTGCTGCAACAGTGTGCGTGCTGTGGAGCTGTCGTGCCGGCATTGCGACTGGTGCGGACTTTCCACTAATGCCTTGCGCAAGTGCGGCTGCGGCTTCGCCTACTACTGCGACGTCCACTGCCAACGTGCCGACTGGCCCTATCACCGACTAGTATGTAGTACCGTTACGAGTGAAGCGACTGTGGAAACCGTCCTCGGCTGCCCTTCATCTCGCACGACACGTGAGGCCGCCACGCAGACCGCACACTGGCAAATCCACGTGCCCGTGCTGCGGTCTTCCGTCCACAGCGAAACTGTGCCGGACAGCCACAGCGCAAGTGGCCACGGATCGGCGAGTCGACCAGCAAACCAGCAGTACGCTAGCATCGGCTGTGACAGCTTTGCGGAGGCTCGCTCCTCTGACGGCAACAATGTAGCGAATGGGTCGTCCTCCACGCGCTCCAGTCGTACGCTGCCGCCGCAGTGGGAGAACAACTCGCAGCTCCCCGGTACCAGCGTCTTTAGTGACGCGCACCTGCCGAACAACCGCAGCAGCTCTACAACAACGACGGGGCATGCGGGCATAGCAGGGCACGCGGATCCGGCGTACCGGCTCTCCACCACAAGCGTTGGTAGCGGGATCAGCCCTTGCTCACCGTCGGGGCGCCATTCTCATAACACATATCATCGTCCCAGCTCTCTTCGCGAAAGCTTGCACTTGACCTCCAGCCAGAAGGAGCCGCCGTCGCCCAATACGCATTTCCGCAGCGACACTGAAGCAAGCCCGACCGTGAACAAGGGGACGGGGCACAGCAGTGCCGGCTTAGTGAAACACACCACGATGAGCGGCATCATCGTCGGACCAGGCAACCGACACTCCTATGGGATGAGCGAAGCTGAGAGAGGTGGTGACGGCGTTGGCAACAGCAACACCATGTCGCACTCCTCCGTGCTCGCGCCAGTTCGCGATCAGCCGAGTTTGCTGGCCTTCGCAGCCACCTCACAGCGCAAGATAGAGGGTGACGAGCAGAAGGAGCGAGGGGAGCTACGCCGTCAGTTTCAATTAGAGCGCATTGGCATTGAGTGGAAGCTGCTGCCGAAGCGGGAGGAGGAGCAGCGTATGGCCATTCTGAAGGAGGAGGTGATGTGGTGTGTAGTTACCGGGTATCCAACGGCGAGAAATTTGAAGCAGCAGGTACGGCAAATGAATAAGAAGTAGGTGCGTGCTGCCTCGCCATTTTTAGCGATGTGATGGATGCCTGCGGTGGTTGTTGTTTCAGGTGTTCTCCTCGTTCTCCCATACACCAGTTGTTTTGTTCTCATAGTTTTTATCTTTTTTTTTTCGTTTACGCTCTCAAGTGACCTGCGCTTGCGTCCGGGAAGAGTCAGCAGGCGTCTGCCCTATACGCATCAAGAGACGCTATCCTTGCTGTCTTTCCCCCTCCTTCATGTCGATAAGTAGCTGAAATGAGGCCTCGTGCCTTCGACGCTTTGTTTTTCTTGGCCGCTTTTTTCACGTTACAGAGGAGACGGCGAGGCGGTGAAGAGGTGAGATGCAATGCATTCCTTGGACACACACACACACACATGTATAAACGTGCGCGCGCGATGAAGATAGAGTTTTTCTCTGAATGCAGCCGACATGCCCATCTTTTCGTGATGCATGTGCGCAGTGCTCATGACCGCCCCCTCCCTTCCCCGTGCACCTCACCCCTGCTTCTGCCATTATCACTTTCCCCTGCGTTTTTTTAATTAAAATTCTTTGCCCCCTCCCCCTTCTTTGCCTTTTTCCTTCTCCCCACCCCACCCGAGAGCCACGCGTACGCGCCGGGTAGTTGCGGACAAACCAACGCGCCAAACTTTGACTTCCCCCCCTTTTTTAAACGTCTTTCTTTCCCCCAGCGGTAGACGCCGTCTTTTCAAGCGCAGTTTCGCTTCTACGCTACCATCCATAATAATAAAAAGGAAACAACAAAAAAATACGAGCGCGTCTCAGTCAGGCGAGCACCGCAGCGCCTTCACCCACGCCGAAGCCTCTACAAGAGCCTCCACCAAAAAAGATATATCCACGGCGTTGCTCTCTCAAAATGCTCACGGATTACTGGTTGCTGTCCGACTTGGACGGCACGCTGATTGCTACTCCGCACAAGGCGCAGGGTCGGTACCTGCCCATCACACAGAGCCCCTGCTACGAGCACGTGAAGAAGTGGCTCTGCGATGGCGGCAACATCTGTGTTGTCACCACGGCAGATGTCCGTGTGATTGAGCAGGTGTACCACCCTCTACGACCCTTCTTGAAAACTCAGGCTGAGTACGTCGCGGAGGTGGCGGCGGCGACGGCAACGGACAAGACGAGACCGCCACGCCGTAGTGGGTGCCTGCTGCTGTCCTTGTACACAGGTGCTGTCTTGTACTGGTGCACGGCAGATGCGATTGTGATGCTTCCCGGTTATGCTAGTGCGGTGCACTGTGCGACGCGCGAATCGATTGAGCTGGCTGCCGCCTATAAGGTGCTCATGCCTCGTGCCAAGCTCTTTGTGGATGGAAGCCGGACGAAGCTCCTGGAGGAGCCACAGATGTGCGTGCGCGGCACCTGCATTTGCACGGCGACTGCGCAGCGGCTGAAGAAACGCGTCGAGGTTCTGTACTTTTCCTTCATTGAGGACATCCTCACTGGCAGAGACAAGTCAGTGCGAGAGGCGATGAAGTGGCTGTCGCAGCGCTATAAGCGCATGTGGGGTGGCCTGCTGCAATATCTCGAGATGCTTTACAGCGTCGCCGAACATAAGGCGACCACGACTACTCTGTTTTTAGGGAAGGCGGCTTCGCGTACCCTCGAGACACTCGTGACGCAGTCGACGTCCGACCCGGCGGCCGTTGCGTGGAAAATGCAGTACCTGCGTTCCCGCCGTGACCTGCTGATCGCGGCGGGTATTCTGCGTATGGAGTACGTCGAGGCACGCCTGTCTTACGCTGCCGACGCTACCTCCCCCTGTGCAGACAAAGGCGCCCGGTCTCAGATGAAGGCGTCGGAGAGGGCGGAGATGGTGGAGCACTGCAAAAAGGTGCTGCTCGATAAGTTGCCGCTCTCCGTGTCCACGCAGGTGGCTGAAGCGACGGCCAGCATGGCGAGCTTTCTGGTGGATCTGCTAGGCCCCAATGCGAAGGACCTAAGGCGCTGCATGAGCGAAGCGGAGGGAACGACACCCTCGCCGTCACCGTCTGACGGTGCACCCGAAGCTGCTTTGCCGGATGAGACGGACGCGAGCATCGCCCAGGTGATCCTGCTGGGCCTCCCACTTCGTTTGTTTTCAAAGTACTTTCGCGCACACGTCGCCGAACTTGTGCGTGGTGGCGTCAACGCGATGCCGCAGCCAAACAGCGTCGTGTTCTCCAAGATGGGCGTGAGCAAATCGACAGCGCTGAGGTACTTGCTAGGCAAGAATCGCGTGGCCTCCCTGCAGGACGACTTTCAGGTCCACTTTACGTACAAGCCTGGCCAAGGCGCCGCCCCTGATGCGCTGGCGGCTAACTTTGCCGGCTGTGTCCACCTCTGCCACGCCATCGCCATGGGCGACAACCCGCAGTCCACCGATTACGAGCTTACTGTCTTTCACGATGTGCCATTTCTCTCCTTCGAGAAGGAGTCGCAGCGGGTGGAGCGGCAGGAGCGCATTCTGCGGCGTCTGCAGCGGACCCAAAAGATTGAAAGCAGCGGTGGCCAGCCGCTGATGCCAGACGGCAGCCCCGCACCGTCGTATGTGGACTTGGTGCGGACTCTGCGCCGCAGCGGCCCCATGATGGATGACCGCCTCTTCCGCAACATCAACTACGTTGGTGCGGAGGAGGAGGGCACGGCGCTGTTTTTGTCGTCGCTGCTGCATTACGTGGCAACGGAGCCGAAGTCAACGAAGGGGCGAATGACTCCGGAGGAGTTCTACCACGCCATCGCGAAGGCACAGGGAACGAGTCGTGACCAAGTGTTGCTGCGCACGCCACCGTCGAAGTTGTGAGTACGTGTGTGCCCTGCTACGTACCGACTTCTGTTGGACACTCCTCTACAAACAGCAGGCCCATGAGCCGGTGAATGTCAGGAGGGTTGGAGGGCGGAGTTTTGACGCTCGTACTGCACACAACGCGTTCCTTCATGTTGGGCTTCATTTGTTGCTGCGCGTGATCTGCATGCTTTATCCTGTATCCAGGCCCGCTTGTTTTGTTGTTGTTCTTAAATGTGCGCACTTCTCTGCGGAGAAGGGGCGGGGGGCAGACGTCTAAGCATCTCTTTGTTGCCCGGCTTTGTGTGTGTATCTGCAATGCCGTGTGGTTCGTCTTTCTCCTCTCCCTACACCCTCCCTCCTTTTTAATTTTCAGATGCGTGTGGCTGCTTCGGTTTGCACGCTCGCTGTAGGTGCGCCGCTGGCGTGCTGGACGTGCAGGAAGCGGGGCGGGGGGAACAGAAGGAGGTGGTTAAAGGAAGAAGAGAGGCGACAGCCGATGCCGGTACAGAGCAAAGGGAGCGAAGAGGAATGCGGGGGCGCACGTATGCCGCACATGTGGCCTCAATATACTTTATAGTAAAGCCACGCCTTTGCTTTTTTTTTGTATGCTTGATGTGCCACTAATATAAAAGAAGCGGGCGAACAGAGCTCGTGCTCGATAGATGTGCGTGGCAGAGCTGCTCTTCCATCACAGATGCAGTGGAAGGGCCTTTTGAGAAATGAAGGCGCATCACAACACTCACTGACACACACTTCTAATATGCGTCTCGTCGAGTGGCCTGACTAGTAGTTCACTTTCGTTGGCGTAGACACATGCATGTACTTCTAACTGTTTCTCCTCTCTTTGCGTACTCCTTTTCATTTTGTGCATCAACGCGTTGTAAACGGCTCTTTTCTCTTGTTGTCGTCAACTGCGAACTCTTCCTGCATGACAACTCTGCGGTTTCCCTTCCCCATACACGCGACGCAGAAGTGCCATTACATTTTCACCTCTCACTTTCCTTCATTAAGCTTCACCTTCTATTCGTCCAGCACAGCTTTTGATTTACTGCGCGAAAGCAGCATAGCCGCACACACAAAAGGAATTCAAAAGCCAACCAGCTAAAGCAACATGTCCTCGGTGGCTTTATCCAACAAGGCGCCCAGCAAGGCGTCCTCGAAGCGCCCGTCCGTTGCCTCCTATACGGTGGAGGATGAGCACCACTACGAGGAGTCTCCTGTGAGGGAAGCCGAGGTGGAGCTGGTCGACGCTGCCCCGATCGCCGCGCCGCCCGTGCAGGTCTCGGCGGCCCTGAAGGAGGAGTACCATCGCCTGAAGGCGGAGCTGAATGCCGCGCGTGCTCGCCGTGATGCCCGTGTGCATGAGGTGACACACGGAAAGGCGATGCCCTCACTCGAGGAGCTCCGCGATGAGCGTGTGCGCCTGTCGGAGCAGGTGCGCCACCACAAGGATGAGCAGGACTCGCTGGCTCTTGATATCGAGGGGCAGGAGGGCGCCGCAGAGGTGTACCACACTGGCGCGCGGGTGCATCGTCTGGAGCACTTCGCGGAGCGCGCCTTGGAGTACACAGAGAAGACGCTGCCCGAGGAGATTGAGAAGACGGTGGAGGAGGACCGCCACCAGTCGAATACGGAGCTCTGCGCCTACATCCAGGAGCTGCAGAACAAACGCTCCCTCACCCTCAAGAGGATCGTTGCCACGAACGAGAAACAAAACAAGAAAAACAAGCACTCTCTGACCTCCACGAACGACGCCATCGAGGATCCAGCGGAGAAGAAGGCCGTCGAGCACACCAAGGAGAACAAGAGCGAGTCCGTCGTGCTGCAGGACAAGATTCGCAAGTTCCGTTCCATGAAGACAAAGCTGCAGAGCGACATCTCGAAGGAGAGCGCAGACAGCAAGAAGATGGAGGAGAGCATGAAGGCCCGCATTCGCGCAGCCCAAGTCGCCAACACCCGCGACACCCGCATGTGCAAGGAGATGAACGACAGAAACGCTGCTTTCACGAACAACTCGCAGTTGCTCATGGACCAGCTCAACGTCCAGCACTATGGTCTCGACAACGCGCCGACGACGAAGCAGCTGCTGCAGGACCGCAAGGAGCGCGAGGCTACGCCGCCGCCGACGCCGGTCAACGAACACGCCTATGGCCGTCACGCGTCTGGCGCATCGGTTGGCTCGAAGCACTCGCACACGAACTCCGTCAATTCCCGCCAGCACGCTGGCAAGCCGCCAATGGTGGCGTTGAAGCGCACTGAGTCGCAGACGTACCGCGACAATGCCATCCGTGAGGAGGTATCCGCTTCCCGCCGCCGCGACAGCGACGCCGCCAGCTACCAATCCTCACGCCGCCAGTCGCTGTCGAAGCCGCCGCTGGTCGCCTCGAAGCCGACGGCTTCGCAGCAGAGCCGCGACAACGCCATTCGTGAAGATCGTGAGCGCGAGGAGGCCTCCGTGTCGCGTAACCGTCAGCGCAGCAACTCCATGACTTCCGATGTCCGTCCGCCGTCCGTGGCCGCCAAGTCCACGGCGTCACAGCGCAGCCGCGATGGCAAGTAATGACACGACGTTGCAGAGTAAACGGAAACGCCGAGCGGCATGCGGGGACAAGCCCAAGACAACAACAACAACAACAGAG